>CEMU01567613.1:18730-77422 GCA_900068965.1 Calocybe gambosa
CCCCTGTACGATTCTAGTGTGGCAATCTTCACGTGATCGTATTTGCTCAAGGCCTACCCTAAATGAACATTCTGCTTCCATAAATTCGTGTTCTCTTGAACAAAAAATGGTTGGCTCTTATCTATGTGCTCTACTTTGGGTTTGCTCACGTTAACCCTAGCCTTCCAAGCAGCCTATTCGTAAAGAAGAATGGGACCGCCGCATTCATGAAGTGCACGTTACAAAGAGGTAAGCTTCTTTACACCTGCTTGTCTCATCAGGATGAGCCAAAATTGGGAATCTCTCCGAATCTTTTCAAGAAATGAAGAACAGATTTAATTGCATGTATTATCTGATTTGCTTTGCTTTCCACGTGTATTGTTATGGGCCATGATATTAACTTGTTCTCCCCCAGTGACCTAAACCGTCTCATCATGGACTACCTTGTCATTGAGGGCTACAAGTCAGCCGCGGAGGAATTCAGCCAAGAGGCAGATATTGCGCCTCCGGTCGATTTTGAGAGCATTGAAAGTAGAATGAATATACGGGAAGCACTTCAGCGGGGAGATATCGAGGATGCTATCACTAGAGTCAATGATCTGAATCCAGAGGTCAGTCATCTCGTACGTTTACGTTTGTCTTGTGAAAGTTAGAGGATTAAAACGTTTCATGCACCACTCTCAGACCCTTACGGGTCGGTGATGATAATTGAAAACACCAAAACTTCAGTCTTCAATATGATTCTACTTTTTTTGTTTACTAATCTACCTGAGCTCGAACACGACGCTGACTGATGCTTCTCTTCTCGAAGATTCTAGATACGAACCCTGCACTCTATTTTCATTTACAGCAGCAAAAGTTGATTGAATACATACGGCAAGGGCGGATCACTGACGCGTTACAGTTTGCACAGTCGGAGTTGGCACAACGAGGGGAAGAGAGTCCCGAATTTTTGTCTGAACTGGAGCGGACAATGGCGCTGTTGGCGTTCGAGTCGTTGCCGTCTGTACCTGCGGCGATTTCGGAGCTTTTGTCACCTGCGCAACGGATGAAAACAGCTGGGGAAGTGAACGCGGCGATTTTGGAGAGCTTGAGTCAAGGGAAAGAGGTTAAGCTTGTTGGATTGTTAAAGTTGCTGTTATGGGGTGAACAACTGTTGGAAGACAAGGCAGATTTTCCTCGAATGGGATGATAAACGTCGTACTTGAATATATAAAATAATTTTAAAAATTGAAAAAAGTGAACGAATTTATTATATAAGCTTGTGCCCTTGTTGTTGCCGTCGTCGACAGCGTTGTCCGCCCGTCCGTTGTTTAGTGGCCCATCGTGCTCTCTATCCTACTCAAATCCATGTCTGAAGATGCTCGAGGAATTAAAGGTCGCCGTCGTCTCTACGTAGCAAACCCTGGCCCAGAGGAAGAGAGCGACGACAACGAGACACCCAATCTCCCCACTCAGCCCCTCCATAATTACGAACCATTAAAGCCGAACAGGCCCCCACAAAATACCCAAACATCATATCATAATCAACCAGCTCCCCTCACCACCCATCTTCCTCATCATCCCTCATCACACCCTTCTCTCTCCTCGCCCTCAACCTCGGACTCTCCAGCTGCTGAAGAATCTACTCCTCCGCCAAGCACCCCAGCTCTCGCAATACCACCTGTAGACCTTGCTACTGATACTCCAACACCCCACGAGCCTGCAATAGCAATACACCCTCAAGTCGTAGACAACTCACAGATTACTACATCTCGCAAAGGCATCATCCGGGCACTCGGCGCCCATTTTTCTGGCCGTCGTGATAAACAGCCCACAGACAGCCCACCGAAGCGCCCACGCACCGTAAGTAACTAGAACTTCATATTTTCATCTACACAATTGAATTGCCTGCCATCAGTCTCCCACTGTATCCACCCCGGACTCTCTCAACAGCTTCGGCTCATCCAGCACAATTTCTGGAAAAGTTCTTATAGTTGTAACCACTGACTCAGACTGGTATGTTACCGTCGACATCAGTGGCGCACCAAATGCAGCTTTTGTGCGAGAATGTATCTTTAATAAGGTCCGCCCACACGATTTGCCGTCTCACTTTCAGTACCCTTACCCCTAATTTTTTATAGCTCAATATCCAAGACGACGATCAACTGCGCTTTTCTATCTATCAGACTGAAATGGGCGCATATGCTATCGGTGACGCCCTAACCGACGAAAAGCTTTTCAATCTCTGTCGCGACTTTGGTGACTCGAAAGGATCGCTTAAGTTTTTCGTCTCTCATACCTCGGCTCCCGTGCATGAGCAGCCAATCCCCTCACATTCACCACCCGTCACCACCATACCACCGCCTGTTCTCCCATTCAATGCTAACACTAATCCAGCCCCCTTGCGCCCCAAACGTCGTTCACGGCAAGAAAGTATATCTTCTCAAAGTGAACAGTATCCTCTCGAGACTGCCGGCGGATACGAAGCAGACCTTGAGAATCCAGACCGAGAAACACTTAAACGAACGCAGCCTCATCCCCTTCCCAAACCGCCTGAAACAGCTTTTACATACGCAAGCTCACCGCACCTTCCCTCATCCCCTCACCATGCACGTCGGCCAAATGGTCTTGCGCGGCCTAGCTCGCCTCACCTCCGTTCTTCTAGGCCAAAAACGCCTCCTCTGCCATCCGATAACTCTCGACCCGCGTTCAACACGTATGACTCCAGACAACTTACCCCTCTTTCACCTCCTCAACCTCTTTCTCCAAACCGCTCCAACCCTTTATCTGAAGAAAATTTAATCTTGCCCGTAGGTCAAAGACACGGACGCACAGGTTCCGACGCAGCAACAGAACGTGACCAGATACCAATAGCAATCGATCAGTATGATCTGGTTTCACAGCAAGTTAGGGCTCGCCCGCACGCCATGAGGGGCAGGTTGAGGGCAGAGCCCTCAAGGGAAAGCCTCTCTCCTCGAGACAGACGCAATCGACATCTAAATGCGGCAGAAGAAGCCTGGGTCGTTGTGCCTCGTACTAGCGAAACCGAGATTTCTCAAGAGTCATCTGCCAACGTCCAATCATCTCGTTCGGGCCCTCGACAACCGCCTCAGTCGGCCGCGCAAATGTGGACTACATCTCCGTTGACTGGACATCTGATTCCTATTCCTAATCCTCCCCGACAACCACCCCCTGTTCCAACGGTCACAGAGACGCGACCAAATGCCACGCGCCCAGCTCCCCACCCCATGACACCAAGATTGTTTGCTTGGAAAGGAGAACCACGGGGTGATAAAGTAATACCCTCGTATACCAGCCAAAGGACTGGTCGCCTTCCAAAGGTTGCAAAAAGTATGGACAACCTGCGCATGGCCTTCAGCAGTCCATTGCAACCAGGTTCTACTCGGCGCCCTGCTCCATTACCTATAACCCGACCGACGCCTCCTGTTCCATACACTGGATATTCCTCTGGTTTACCCATATCCTCTGATACTCCGCGAGTTGGCATTAGACCTCTTCCTGTGCAAGGCAATATGCACACCAGCAACCTCGACTTAACATACAACTCTCGGGGAACGTATTCGAATACACTGGTTTCTCCAAACCAAGAGCCTTTCCCTCGTCCTCTGTCTGCATTCGGTGATTCTACGACTTCACTTCACCAAAAAAATCTACCCGCTCAATCACCTACGCACGGAAACATGGATTCGGGAGAATCAAGGCACTCTCCTCGTGCAATATCTCCTAGTCGATCATATCACACCACTCAGTCTTCCGCAGCTAAGGATAGTATCTATGGAAGTCGCTCTGATAGACCGTCAGATGTGCAAAGTGGGGCAGAGACATCTTTTACACCCCCACGCACACCTATCAGCCCTCGTAGTTCTGTTAATTCTGGACGAGATGCAGGTTCTGGTTCTTCAAGACCATCTACTTCAGACAGCAAAGTTAACGGATCGTTTGAGGCGCACCGGACGCTACGACCTGAAGATCACACGTGGCTCTCAACTATTGTTGGTCAGGATAGCGATGGCACCCTTATGGCCCCGCGTTCAAACGAACCCGCTGTTGATCTACGAGCAGAGACTCCTTCCCTAGTGTCAGATTCCACTTACCTCAATCAATTTGAGCCAGGATCCGATGGTGATGATCTGGATGTGGGGACTTCTATGTGGAAAAAACGACCTACGGCCGAAACGGAGAAGCCAAAACTGAAAGTTAAGATTGAGGCGTTGCCCGAATCTGGGAATGAGGAAAAATTGTCTGAAAAACTGCCGCAAAGCGTTCAGCAAGTACCAACGTTACCTACTGTTCCTCCTCCACCACCCAAACAAAGGCGAGTCCATGGTAATCGGGAAAGGGGTCCCAGAGGGAGCACTTTTACTGACCGGCAGAGCTCCACTTGGGCGCCGCGCCCTCCACCCGAAGATGTGTACGAGCGTCTGGAGGAATTTTTCCCCGAACATGATCTTGATAAACCAGTGATTGAGGCCAATTTGGATGGGACTTCGCCCACAACTGCAGAACCCGTCATTCCTGTACCTCCTGTGCCAGCTGTATCCGAAAAGGCGCGGATCAGGGGAAAGAAATCAATTCGTATTGTTGCCGAAGAGCACAAGAAGCTCATCGATCGCACGTCACGCGCAGATGCTTCCTCGTACTCGAACGTCTTGCGGAAAAGAAGCACCAAACTGTGGGGAAGCAAATTAGAGGAGGTCACGACCGCCGTTCCAAAGTATGCATCATCCTCAACACAAGTTACGTCGGACCCTACTTGTGCTGGTAGTAAGTGTTTATCACCTTGAACATGTCAATCGGGCTACATTATGTGATTTCATACAATTGTAGCTACGTTCAAATGGGTTCGCGGAGAGCTTATTGGTCGTGGCACGTACGGACGCGTATATCTCGCACTGAACGCGACCACGGGAGAAATGATCGCTGTCAAGCAGGTCGAATTGCCTAGGACAGCTAGCGACAAAAATGATTCACGTCAAGTGACTGTTGTACAAGCCCTTAAGATGGAAAGCGAGACTTTAAGAGACCTTGACCACCCGAATATTGTGCAATATCTAGGCTTTGAAGAGACGCCTGATAATCTGAGCATGTGAGTAACTGGTGTTAAATGGCTGTCGTGGCTATTGACTCGTTATATTGTTTCTTAGTTTCTTGGAGTATGTTCCAGGAGGTTCTATCGGAAGTTGTCTTTTGAAACATGGGAAATTCGAGGAGAATGTGACCAAGTCGTTTACCGGGCAGATCTTAGCGGGGCTGGAATACCTCCATTCAAGAGGCATTCTTCATCGAGTAGAAATTCGTTCGCATATTGGCTAAAATACAAGCTGATCGCCGTTTTTCTTCTTCTCCTAGGACTTGAAAGCTGACAACATTCTTGTCGAGATGTCAGGTGTTTGCAAGATTTCTGACTTTGGTATCTCGAAGAGGACAGACGACAGTGGTGGTGGTGTCTTCACGGCTATGCAAGGATCGGTGTTCTGGATGGCTCCAGAGGTTATTAGCACAAAGAAAAAGGGATACAACTATAAGATTGATATCTGGAGCGTTGGTTGTGTTGTGCTGGAGATGTGGGCAGGGATGCGTCCATGGATGGGCGATGAAGCTGTTGCAGTGATGTTCAAGGTGTGTTGTGGCTTTATGTTATTTCAACCTTGACAGCTAAGGCTATACATATACAGCTCTATCAAATGAAGCAACCACCGCCTGTACCAAAGGACGTGCAGCTGTCTCAGCTGGCAGATGATTTTCGACGAAAGTGCTTCGCCATGTGAGCTCTATCGAGACTTTTTGAAAGTATTGCAAACTAATGCGATGTTTTCCGTAGCAATCCTGAGGAGCGGCCTACGGCGGCAGAGCTGCGGAAGCATGAATATCTGACACTCCCACAGGCCTGGGTTTTTACGGATTTCCGTGAGTAAAGGGACTTTGGCTCTCTTATCTAAAACATGTACAGTCGTGCTAGGGTTTTCTTTTTATATTGCTGTAGCCATTTCCATACTAATACCCGCCATGATGTCATTGTTTCCATTTATGTAACTTGCTTTCTTTTACTGTCATGCAACACCAAGAGCAACTTCATGAAGACGCTGCACGCGTTGCCGCTGCAACTCTCATACAGCGTCTGTGGAGAAGACAACGGAGCAAGTATCTGAACGCTGATGCTCGCTGGAAAGACGCTCTGTTACAGGCCAGATTCAAGGTGCACAACTCGACACCTTTGACAGATATTCTCAAACAATAAATATCCCGATAGGTAGACAGAGCAGCCGCATTTGATGGTAGAAACTCTCCGCCTCGCCGTTGGAAACGTGCAGCCTTTCTTGTAGGTCGCTTGAGAGACAAAGATGACTACCTAGCACAGTCTGGGTACCCCGCCGATGCAGAATTGAAACACCTCGAAACGCAACATTGGCTTGAACTTATAGATGGGTAAGTATGCACCTTGTTTAATGACACTTCAGACCTTGCCACTCTCATCTTTTAGAAAACATCGTTATGGATCGAACCGTTGAGTACAACAACTAACTGCATATTTTCAACCTCTTATATTACTATACTATCCATAGTCAAGGCTTGTCACCCTTCAAGATCAACTTTTTCTTTGTCTAAATTAGCCAATCCAGTGGTATCATAAAAAGTGGCAGGAAGAAGATACATCTGAGAACTTTTTCAAATGGTAGGCTCTTTATTCGGGGTGATTCGTCTCCTTTCACCGTCGACCCTTTCGTAGGCTCGATCAAGGGGGCGGAAAAAACACATCTCTTGACCAATGTCCACGTGAACAGCTGGAAAGAGAAGTAGGGCTCTATTTGCGTTGCTTCTTTGGCGTCTGACGCACTCGTTGTGTATTGCACAGAAGATCAAGTGAGACAACCAGCCACTCGCCTCACTTGACTAACACACTATGAGAAGGTATTTATCAGCAGAGCAAAGTACTTCCTACTTCCTGTATACCAGTATAAGAGATAACGACGGTCTCATAGGGCTCAAGTACTTAGTGAAGATCGACAACCAAGGGAAGCTCCTTTGGTCCAAAAATAATCAACCAGTGGATACAACACCAGGCCACTGGGTAGATGCCGACGACGGTCGTGGCATTGTTCCTATGGAATCCGTTCGCTCTTCTGAAATGTCGCGTGCAAGGAGGAGACAGTGGGATGATTCCTCTTCGTCTGTGGACAGCGCTCAGGCAACCCATTATATTGGTCGAACACCAGAAAAGGCTGGATGGGTAAGATATATTCGGCAATATCTGACTCTTCGTGGGATGATGGATCGATTGCTGAGAAGAACTGTTCGCCGCAATACTTGGATTTATGTCTCTGTATGTTGCGACCGAACTCGTCTTCTATCAGGAATCACATCTCAAAAATTAGGATAAGCACTGTACGCACAAAGCCAGCACATCATCAATCAATCTGACACTCCTGCTCTAAGTCAATATATTCATAGGAATCAAAGGTAAGTTATTATCGCAATCCCGTTCAATCCTGTCTGAACGTATTAACATCAGAAACGGGGTCATTCCAACATTCTTCATTCACCTCTGGCGGTCTCGTTACCTCAGCAGGGCTTATCTCAGTTAAGCAAGGTATGATACATACCTTATCTCCACTATCGGGCCATTACAGGTGCATTATCTATTCTCTGCAATGGGCGAATTCTCAATTATGCATATCACAAGGACCTCAGTGAACGTTGGTTACATCGTTGCAACGCCTGTCATTCATCTGATGATGATGATCAGCATTTCCACAGATTCATAGACGTTTTGAATGATCGAGGTGTAGACATGCGCAAGGCTAAAATAAGCAAGGCAGAGGTTGCTCTGTGGGGGTTAGCAGCTCAATGTGTCCGTTCTACACATCATACTCAATCTCTTGCATCAAAATCACACAGCATCGAGCATCTTGCACGATTCAAAAAGTGGCAAAGCAGAAACGTGGTATCGAGGAAGGACACCGTAAAAGAGGTCATATCAAAAATGGTGGAACCGCAAGATGGGGGAAAGAATCGGTGGAAATTGGAGGTCTTACGGGGGCGAAAATCGCGATTGGACAACGAACATGGCGACCATGCCATTGGTCCAGCCAAAGGTGAATAAAACGATTAATAAAGGCAACATTGATCAGGTCGATGCGTAGTGTCAGTAGTTCATGTATTCCCTTTGTCTATAATATATATCCTTTACACAGCTTCCCAACAGTCATCAAGCCCTACTCCATTCACTTTCCATAGCAGAAACACCAACAGGTAGCGCTGCCTAGACGTGATCGATGATCAGCGATACCCATTGTCACAAACAACTGGTATAGGACCTTCTCGTCATAATCAGTCCACTCTCCTTCTGACAAATCGATATCTTGAAAAACAGCACCAGTTAAGCCCACGCATTTCCACAGTCCCTGGAAAAAGTTAACGTGAAGAGCAGATATTAGAAAGGCGGTCAGACTTGAGGATCAAAGCCAACAAATTCAAGACCACGACAGTCAACAATCAAGATAGGTTCAAAGTTGGCGTTACCAGAGCCATACGCTTTGGTTGGCGTGGATTCAAATTTGGCAGAGCTCTCGCGCTTGCCTACATATCCAAGTATCTTAAAACACGGTAAAACAGGCCATTCATAACTTACAAATGCCACATCGCCAGACAAAGTTGGCGAAACTGCCTTTTCCACCAGTCACTTCTCGCTCTTTCTGCAGCCGAGTTGAGAAAAATGGAGGCGTTTGTGTGGCATAGTCGTACCTGACGATTCATGGACACAAGTTTAGGGTGGACTTCATTACAGCTATTGCATTTAACCTAAAGCAAACGATTGTAAGCTTGTTGACGAGAATGGTGCTCCAAGTTAGCGAGAGACTTTGAAGAGGTATTCGAAATCATCCGGCATAGGCAGGAGATCTGTTACGTTCTCGAGTTCTGCTTTAATTGATAGTTTTAAGCGCTTGAATATAGAATTAAAGAAGAGGAAGAGAGCATTCTGAGCTTCACGCGACTCACCACCATACTCCAAGTTGAAGAGAACTGTTTACTTTTAGTCACTGATCCAAACATTATCAAGACGAGTTGGCTATGTAACACAAACATAGAAACTACACGATGGCTGGCATTGTCAGACTGGTACGCGCTCATATAGTTCCCTCCCACAGACCTTTTAGGTCTTCTATAAGGCAGTTTTCTTCGTCATCTGCTGCGTTGGCCCGACGCGCCAAACCAGAAGACAGGTTAACAGCATCTGATGCCCTTGACTTGTTAGAGGACGATTACGATGACGACGACACCACTTCGGCTGGGCATATGATGCTCAGAGAGCAACGCAAAGTGTTATACTATCTACGGTTAATAGAGCATGAAATGCCTCAGCTTGTTGGTGAGCCGAAATACACGTTTATCTTTCTATGTTAATCATCTGCCAACAGTTTATCGCAAAAAATTCATTCCCCCAACTTCTGAGACGCCACTAATAGTTCGTCGCGTGGATTATGCTGGAGAAAAGCATCCAGCAACTACCAGACGAGCCGTCGTGGCATCTGTAGATGACTTGCCTTTGGAAGGGGAGGCCGCTGTCCACCAGTTCAAGCTCCTCGCTGGTCCTAGGTGGACCCCCAGTCCCCCCTCTGATGCGGGAGTCAGGAGACTACAAAATTCGTCGAACGGATACGTAAAGATTTCGTGTGAAGACTTTGCGAAGCCCTCATTGAATATAAAATGGGCAAGCGACGTGCTTGACAAGTTAATCGTGGAGGCGAATGTGAGTTGATTTCAAAATTCGCGTAGAAATCAAACTAACTGCCACATAACACTCAAACTTATCAAGACCGAGCGAGATAGTTTTAGCCATGTGCCGCTTGACCTTCGTCATGTTTACTCTCGGGCAAGAAAGAACAAAAGAGGGGATCATCGTGGGCAATTTAGGCGTCCTTCACTACAGGACTTTCCTCAAGAGTGGCTGCAACAACATAGCAGCGATTATCAGTAGCGTGTGCTATATAGCATGACATGTAACGTATAATAAGCTGTTAATGAGAAAAAGCAGGAAACATCTGCGGATGGTTCTATTTTTGGGCTATTTCGACATTCATATAACCAACGTGTCGAGCACGTTTACAAAAGAACGGCAAGGGAAGATACCAAGCGGTTGTATTCACGTCCATCATGAAGCTCGTATTTTGGGTATATAGTTCTAATTTTTTTCTTATATTTTTTTTTGCTGTGACCTTGTTGTTTGTACAGTCGCTTCTACTGCCCAAGCCCAAACTGGAAATACCACCTGCCACCGTGGCCAAACAGACCCAACGTCGCCCAACTTCTTCCCTTTCACCCGTCGACGCACAAGTATTTTTTTTTTCACTCCCTCATACATTCCTCTCTTTTCTTACTTAAATTATAGATGTCGGACTCTTATGTATCCTCCCGTAACGGCGATATTGAGGGCAATGGCTTTGCCAACGGCTCCAGTCCTTCATTGACTGGTCCTGGCCACAACACTGGCATCTCCCCTGTCATTCGTAAAAAGTTGATGGGATACGTTGGTTTCTCACATCTTCCCAACCAAGTGCACAGGAAGAGCGTAAGAAAAGGGTTTCAGTTCACTGTCATGG
This sequence comes from Calocybe gambosa, assembly GCA_900068965.1. NCBI lineage: Eukaryota > Fungi > Basidiomycota > Agaricomycetes > Agaricales > Lyophyllaceae > Calocybe > Calocybe gambosa. The sequence goes on from CEMU01567613.1 coordinate 29,311, forward strand.
TTGTTGGTATGTTTTTTTGGTGTGCCACTTCTTGTTCAAGCGCTCAACTTGACCATACCTTTGTTAGGCGAATCAGGCTTGGGAAAGTCTACGTTAGTTAACACACTCTTCAATACTGCGCTCTACCCGTCCAAAGAGCCCCTCCCCCCTGCTGCGGAAAGACCTAAAACTGTTGCAATTGAGAGTATCGGTGCTGGTACGTACACTACCATTTTCGTCGAAGTGACGAGTCATGTGTGTAACTTTGTGTTTTACGTGTAGATATCGACGAAAATGGGGTTAGGCTTCGTTTGACTGTTGTTGACACTCCCGGCTTTGGTGACTTCGTCAACAATGATGACAGGTATATCGCGTTTCTATACATTACTTCTATATTAATTATCTTTTCTTCTTTTCTTTTTTTTTAAAAAAAAAAAAAAAAGCTGGAAGCCCATCGTGGAAAACATCGAGGCGAGGTTTGACTCTTACCTGGAGCAAGAAAATCGCGTCAATCGCTCGAAAATCAACGACAACCGCGTGCACGCGTGCTTGTACTTCATTCAACCAACAGGACACTCGTAAGTCAGCTCTACGCATTCTGATCAAATATCTTATGCTGAGGTGTACACCAGGCTGAAGCAGATTGACATTGAGTTCATGCGTCGCCTTCACACTAGGGTGAACCTGATTCCGGTCATCGCGAAAGCGGACACTATGACTGATGACGAAATGGTCGAGTTCAAAGAACGGGTTAGAGGCTCAACTTTGTTTTCTAATACTTCGCTTCACCCTTTTGCACAACAGATTTTGGCAGATATCGCCCATCACAATATTCACATCTTCCAAGCCCCAACCTATGAGAATGAGGACGAAGAGACTATTGCTGAGGCCGAAGAGATTGCAAGCAAGATTCCCTTTGCTGTTGTAGGATCAGATGCACTTGTTACGACACCTGATGGACGGCAAGTTCGTGGCCGCGCTTATCCCTGGGGCGTCGTCGAAGTCGATAATGAGGATCACTGTGACTTCGTTAAGCTCCGTCAGATGCTCGTCCGCACTTACATGGAAGAGCTCAGGGAGTATACTAATGATGTACTGTATGAGAATTGGCGGACGGAGAAACTTCTCAGCATGGGTGTTGCTCAAGACTCAACTGTGTTCAAAGAAATCAAGTTGGTCGCTCTCAACTCCTTCATCTTTATTTTTTCATCGACTATCCTTGTCTAGCCCTGCTGCCAGAATGCAAGAAGAGCGTGTGTTGCATGAAGCTAAATTAGCAAAGATGGAGGCAGAGATGAAGATGGTCTTCCAACAAAAAGTGCAGGAGAAGGAATCTAAGCTCAAGCAGTCAGAAGAGGAATTGTACGCACGTCACAAGGAAATGAAAGAGGCATTAGAGAAGCAACGTGCAGAACTCGAGGACAAGAAGAGAAGAATTGAGAGCGGTCGCCCGTTGACTCCAGAAAAGGCTTCGGTAAGTGGCTCGTTCCCGCTCGCTATGTTAGTTACTAATAACGACACTTACCAGACTGGCAGAAAGAAGGGATTCCTGCGCACCTAGGCAGTCGTCATCTACAAAGCTTGGGGTGCTTTTTGAGACAATATTTGTTGCCAGTATTCCCTTCATCTCAGTACATCTCTTTCACTTCTTTTTATATCTTGGTGCTTTTCCACCCACGCTCCTTTGCATGGATACTTTGCTACTACTACTTTTCTAGTTTATCAGGATTCGTCCAGCGCCTTTTTTGGCTTTACTTGGAGTCATTTAGTCGACCAGGCAATATACCACACATGCTCTCCTAAACCCTGTTTTTGTTTGCTGAATGCGATAATTTATTCATCTTGATGGTAACAAGCACAAACACTTGTCTCATTTCAGAGGCGACTACAGACCCACTTCAAGCTAACTTATATCATCATGGCTGATATGCAGGCACTTTTCTCCGCCCTCGATATCTTCAGCAAGGCTCCAGACAAAGTATCACTAGACAGGGCAAATTCCTGGCTTCAGGATTTCCAGCATTCTGTAAATTGTCTTTCGCCTGTGGCCAATGGCGACCAACACCTCTGACTGTGTCCCAATCGCTCCTTGTCCTAGTCTGAGGCATGGACAACATGTAATGTCCTCCTCTTATCACCTGATGCTCCTCCCGGAGCCAAGATGTTTGCTGCTCAGACTTTTAGGACCAAAGTGAGTGTTTTATATACCTCGTCTTTCTCATCTTTGATTGCTCCGATTATATCATAGGTGACTTACGATCTGCACGAAGTCGATGAGTCAATGATACTTTCCTTGCGAGATACTGTTTTGTCAGCATTGGAGAGGCACCCCAATGGCCCACGAAACCTCATCGTTCAGCTCTGCTTATCTCTGGCTGGAATTGCACTACAGATGCCTTCCTGGCTTGATCCAGTTCAGACGATGATTGATTCGTTTGGAAGAAATCCAGTAACGGTACCTCTGTTACTTCAGTTCCTGACTCTTCTTCCCGAAGAACTCAACAGCAATACCAAAATACCTATTACTGTTTGTCCCCATCGCAGTTCATTTGTGATTGATAACTAAATTTATCATAGGATGACGAATATAAGGAGAGATCCCAGAAGCTTCTAACGGATAACTCTAAAAAGTTACTAGAGCTGTTAACTGTATACATTCAAGCAACGGGTACGCGGTGCAACGCTTATGCTATGTCTTTGGCTCATTCGTGATAGGGGTTACGATCAGTGTTCAAAATCAGGTTTTCCATTGCTTGCGCAGCTGGCTTGTGGCCGGCGAAGTACGCGCGGCTGATCTCAAAGAGACGCCTCTTTTCGCGTTTTCCTTTAACGCTCTGGGACTGGATACACTTTTTGATGCCGCCGTCGATGTCATCTGTGAACTCATCCACGAAACACAAGAAATCGACGAGAACATGGAGGTGATACAACTTATAGTTCCACAAGTAACGACATTGCGGCCACAGCTTATGGAGGAACGCAAGAACCCTGATAAGATTCGAGGCTATGCACGAATCTTTGCAGAGGCGGGAGAGACTTATCGGTCACTTCTACTGCAGCATACTGAAGCCTTTTTCCCGATTGTCGAGGCAATTGGGGAATGTTCGGCATATCCAGATCTTGAAATTGTCCCGATTACATTTCCCTTTTGGATGCGACTCGCTCAAAATATCGGCAAGAAATCCTCGGTTTCGCCTCTCTTTCTGGAAGCTTATCAGAGCCTGATGCGTGTTATTATCGGACACCTCCATTTCCCTGCAGAACCAGAGGCACTTGTTGGCGAGGAGGCTGACTCCTTTCGATCATTCAGGCATGTCATGGGGGATACCCTTAAAGACTGCTGTTTTGTGCTGCGAACAGATACCTGTTTGCTAGCCGCTTATGAGCTTATCACCACCGCCCTTTCTAGCCGTCCCGAAGCTCTATCCTGGCAGGAAATCGAGGCGCCTCTTTTTGCAATGCGGTCAATGGGCGCGAAAATTGATCCCAACGACAATAATGTTGTACCCAAGATCATGGACCTTATTCCATCTCTTCCCAGTCACCCACGCATTCGATATGCTGCGTTGCTCATTATCTCTCGCTATACAGAGTGGGTTAACATGCATCCGGAATATATCGACTCCCAACTTCAGTACATCTCGTCCGGTTTTGAGGAAGCGGATACCGAAGTGTCAGCAGCTGCTGGACAGGCATTGAAATATCTGTGTCAAGATTGTAAACAGGTCTGTTTCCGGCCTCCCCTGAAATGTCTCTTGTTTGATGCGTGTCTACTAGCACCTAGTGGACTTCTTGCCGACATTGCATACATTTCTCAATACGACTGGCTCAAAATTATCGCAAGATGATCGGCGCGAGGTCTATGAAGCCATTGCTCACGTCATCTCTGCGATGCCTATGGGGCAAGCAGCCACTGCTCTTCAAACATTCTCGCTTGATATTCTTCGTCAAGTTCACGCTATTTCCAATCGGCCAGCCGCCGCAACGCAAGCGGAACTCCTTGATGTTAACTGTACGTCACATCTGATGTGGTCAACTGTGTTTTATAAATCTTAGTATTTTAGATGGGTTGGAGAATCTTGAAGTCATGCTCCACGTAATTCGTACTTTTGGAGAAGAGCTACCAACGGCGTGTCATGGCACTTGTGGGGAGGCTTGGTATATGTTTGATGCCTTTCTGGACAAGTATGGTTCAAACTATGACACTGCGGAGCGGACGTCGCGTGTTCTTCGTCATGGGATTAACTTATTCGGACAATATGCTCTCCCAGTTGCGACTTCCGTGGTGCAGAGGATGACGCAAGCCTTTGAAGCCACCGGATATTCGAGCTACCTCTGGATAGCGGGCAAAATTGTTGCGGCCTTTGGTAACGAAGAAGCGCCAACCCTACGAGCATCCTTCAAAGATCTGTATGAGCGCTCGACCAACAAAGTTGTTACTATGCTGCAAACCAGACTACCTGGCGAAATACCAGACGGTGCGTGAGCATGTTGACAGATCTACACCTCGCTGACCCGTAATTTTTGCGCCTAGTGTTGGAGGACTATGTGCAAATGCTTTTGCAACTCGTTAATTACGCGCCTGATATCTTTTTCCAATCGGCTGCTTTCCCTCTCGCCTTCCGAGCTGCAATGGCGACGTTCACCCTGGTTCATGCCGACATCATTTTCGCTGCTCTTGACATGTTCCATGTCATTTTGACTCATAACTCTTTGGAGACTCGAGTGGCTACACCCCCACCGAAATTCCTACTTTACGCAGCGGCTATCCGAACCGTGTTTGAAAAGGAGGGTGCTGAATTGATAGGGTATCTACTAGCAGGCCTTACAAGTGATTTTCCAGAGGATTCTGCATCCATGGTGGTGTCTATCTTCCGTGCGATTGCTGCTGTGTGGACCTCGGAACTCACTGCGTGGCTCCCGGCTATTCTCGAACAGCTACCTGCGACTACAGTACCTCCCGAGGCGAAGAAACAATTTTCATCTGACGTTAACGCGTTCGTCAACAATTCATTCTCCTTCGTAGGCACAACTGACTCCTTGGCCGCATAGTGCCATTCAAGCTCGCGACTTTGACAAGGTTAAATATGCCATTTTGGCATTGAACCGCGCATCACGAAAGGCCCGTGAAAGGCGACGAGTAGCGATCGACCGTTGAAGTCATCCTTAGGGTAGCCAAATGGATCGTTACATATATGCTTTGTACTTCAGAATATTTACTTATTGCAACAAGGCCCAATAATTTACGTTATCACTTTGTGAACAGTGTGATTGCCACGAAGTCGGATTGTTCAGGAACAACCCAAAACGGATATAACCCACCTTCCTCTCAATCCGTCAGCTATCAAAATGTTTCGCCAGGCAGGCAATATTGTAGTGCGCAGAGGTATATAGTCCATCTCAGTTCTCTGAGTATGCTTCATTAACCTTTCGCTAACAGGTCACCGGGCTTTCTCTCAATCGGCACCTCGGAAGTCCTATGCGGATACAGTCCATAACCTTCTCATCAACAAGGATACAAAAGTCATTTGTCAAGGTCTGACTGGTAAAACTGTACGCTGCATTGCCTCTGCTTCTTTCTATACGAGGTTTTTGAGCTAAAACTGGGGACATAGGGCACTTTCCATGTAAGGGAAGCCATTGAATATGGTACCAAAATGGTCGGAGGAGTTTCTCCTAACAAAGCGGGCCAGACGCATTTGGGTCTTCCGGTTTTTGGAAGCGTGAAGGAGGTGCGCAGCCTGCATTCACCGCAACGCAAGCTCTTTCAACGTCTCATAGGCAGTTCGAGAGACCCAACCAGACGCATCTGTTGTCTATGTACCGCCACCTCTTGCTGCGGATGCTATAATTGAGGCTATTGAGAATGAAATAGGCTTGATTGTATGTATTACGGAGGGTATCCCACAAGCCGACGAAATTCGGGTTTGTCCCAGGTTATATCCTATTTTTGACTGCACTAATTTTAGTGATAGGTTATGCATGCTCTTCAAGGCCAGTCAAAGTCTCGGCTTGTTGGCCCCAACTGCCCAGGAGGTCTGTTAATTTTTATGCCCACTAGTTCTTCCAGTGTTTACAGCCTTTTCTTCTAGTAATCAATCCTTTGGGCTGCAAAATGGGTATTCAGCCAGGACACATCCATAAACCTGGGAATATTGGTATCAACATGTCTACTTCTAGCTTTCCTACCAGACCTGACAACCACGTTAAGGTATCGTGTCTCGCTCTGGGACTTTAACGTATGAAGCCGTTGCCCAAACGACGGATGTTGGACTCGGTCAATCTCTCTGTGTTGGTATTGGCGGGGATCCTTTCCCTGGAACCCAACACATTGATGTTGTAAGAGTGTTTCTCGACGACCCAAACACGGAAGGTAGAATGTCCTTTTTATATTACTCTGGCATATTTTAATACTCCAACAAAGGTATTGTACTCATTGGCGAGATTGGTGGTTCCATGGAAGAAGAAGCAGCTGATTACCTTGAACGGTATAATCTGACGAGAAAAGTTCCTAAACCTGTTGTAGGATTTATTGCTGGAAGGACTGCTCCGCCTGGCCGTCGTATGGGTCATGCCGGCGCAATTATCGCAGGGGGCAAAGGTCAATCACTGACATATAAGTTGTTGCGTGCGTCCAAGCTCATATCTCTGATAGGTGCAGCTTCGGATAAAGTTCGCGCGTTGGAAAAGGCGGGTGTGGTGGTAACGGATAGCCCTGCCAAGATCGGAGCAGAAATGTTCAATGTACGTTTGGCGTTCTATGTATAAATCGTTGGTGGCTAACTTCATCGACAGGCGATGAAAGCTCTCAAAGCATAACCGAACTTATATATCACTAGATCTCGATTATATTAGTAATGGAGTCATTTATCCACTACCTGTGAGGAACTAAGTAACGCTAAGCCGAGCACATTCGACGGCCATCGCTTGCGAAGACACCTCAAGCGCCCTCTCTGTCTTATCATATTCAGGGGCATGTAATCGGGAGCTTATCGACATTCAATATTGTAGTGCTCACTTCAAACTCGTGACCTCAGTCAGGCTTGTGTAGACTTCCATCTGATGTATGGTACACCATCTGCCCAATTTCACGCAGCTGCATCTCATCTGTCTTCTGCCTCAGTCCATGTTTCCACAGCCACTAAGCTTGAGGTTTTCTACCTAATTGTTTCCCATGATATGAATGCTCTAACCTTTTCTCATAGCTCTATGGACTCTTCAAATATATCACAGTATCACCAACACCCTCCACATCTCGTCCATCTATCTTCGACATGACGAGCCGTGCGAAATGGGATGCCTGGAATTCAACAGGTGCAAAATATTCCGCGCTACGAGCGGCAGAAGAAAGATATCTTGAAATTGCTAAGACGCTTGGATGGACTGAGGGTGCTGTTGTTGAACAGTTCCCAGAGCAGAAACAATCCAAGATAGATAGTATATGGGATGACGATGACCAGCCCCATAATAGTGGTAGATACCCTGGAATGGGTGGTTCTGTCAGCACGATGGCTTACTTCGAAGGGGATACATCTGGAACCGTGCATGGATTGGCCGTCTCTGGCAATGTCAAGGGCTTATCTTTGCTGCTGAAAAAGAAACCCGAGACAGATTTGAACGAGCTCGATGAATTCGTGTGTATACCATGACTTTCCTTCTCAGCCGAAGATGGATTATAATTAGGGATATACTCCACTACACCTGTCAAGCGACCGAGGGAATCTGGAAACAGTACAATTCCTACTGAGCCAAGGGGCTGATCCTAGAATCAAAGCAAGGATGATGAATTTCTTGATCCATCCGTTACTCAACTAATGATTCTAGGATCCCGACGGTTTGACAGCATCAGAGCTAGCCGGAATTGCTGGACACGAATCAATTCAAGAGTGTTTACAGCACAGGAACACGATTGTATAAGGGATATGCTACGACTACGACTTTGCGAAGTTCAACCACGGGCTAATAGGGTTTTATCATCTTGGTATCGTGGCGGTAGTCTTTAGGGTCGCTTAGAAGATCATAGTTTTGGTGGTGTGGTCGCTTTTGAGTGGTAAGGCGAACTGGTTGTAAGGATATTTCCCTGTAGTCCGTCAGATAGTGAACCGGGTAGAAAAGTTTGCTTCCGACTCACAGCTTGCAATAGCCTGGCTACAGATTTAGTAGGTATAGCCCCCAAGCTCAGCCAATAGCGTATTCTGTCAACGCTCCATTCGATTGTTTTCTCTTTTTCGGTGGTGATATGCCGGTTGTAAATCCCTAAAAGCTCCGCAGGCTTAGCATCCCGCCTTTTGCCATGATGAACAGCAACAAGGTGAAGTATTCGGTGGTGGCGGGTACCATGAAGGGAAAATCGAAGTCGGATAGGCATAGGCACCTGGAAAACCTTGATTGATATTATTTATGATGTTTGTCATTTCACACGGTATATCGCCAAAGCCGTCTGGTACATCCTAAGTTTGTATACAGGATATCACTACAAAAGTATCTATACGTTGGTTGTCGTGTAATATCATACATATTTGTACTGTATTGCAGTAAATTCTGATTTGTGAAGCGACGGATTGATGCACGTGCCCCGTCGTTGGACGCGTTCATTGATTTCTGACCATGACCACTGCTTTCACAACCTCTGGCCTACCCAACAACCCAGGAAGGGATATACCACGGCCAACGCAGTCATACTCTGTTGATCTTTTAGCCCTTCAAAGCGCTAATCGAGTTCTACAAGAGCAACTCAGCAAAGATGCGGTGATTATCCCTGACATCGGCGATACATTGGCATCTCGTGTGTATATCCAAAAACATTTTCACTGTCCAATTGAAAGAATTTCCAGAGACAGGGCAGGTCTCTGGGGCCTATAGTGTTTTCCCTCAAGACTACCGCGTTCCTTTTCAGAAAAGGAAGTTTGTAACTATACCGGAAGGCTTGTTTGAATACTTTGAGAGTACGTCTTTAAGAGAGTTATTGGGAGCCCAACCAGCTTACTAATTGGCCTAGACGCGAGCGGTGTAACGCATATGGGGCTGATGCCTGAAATTGAGCGCGCGTGGATATCTTATGATACTAGACTTTTTTTTTGGGACTATGTCGATGGGTATGTTCATGATATTTTGCTTTCCACTCCAAGCAAACATCTATACAGGCGTGAAATAAGCTCGTTCATGGACCAAAACGATGTTATTCGTAGCGTTCATCTAGTCAAACCAAAAAAGGGCCTGTTCATCGATGAAATATCGTACTTGTTGGTCGTTATCACCCCGGTAACGGTTATCCTCCTTGGAGTCTCATTTCACCCATCAGGCGGCGGTCGCAAATATCGCGATCTTAAGCTTTACGCTACAGACTTCAAACTAAATACAGACGTGGAGATGATGGCAGCAATTGGTACCCCAGACGGCCGGATATTCATGTGTGGTGTGCAAGACGGATGTCTTTATGAGCTCCATTATCAGGAGACTGAGTCTTGGTTTGGGAAGCGTATGCAGTTGATCAATCATTCTATTGGTGGTGTCCAAAGTTTACTTCCTCGCTTCGCAGCTTCAAATGCAGACGGTGAGAGAATGTTTTTCAAGTAGGGTCAGGCGACTGATTGATGCCTTTTATAACAGACAGAATCATACTCATAGTCCCTGACGATAGCAGAAGTTGTTTCTACACGTTGACAGCCAAGAGCGTATCGATTTATCAGCTTAATGGGGAGAAGTCCGTTCAACATATTCAAACAATATCAAACCTCTTCAAAGCTGCTCAGTCAAGAGCACCTGGCCACCCAGCTTTGACACCGGAAAATTTTGTCATACAGTCTTTGCATGTCGTTGAACCCATCGAATCACGCTCTGGTATCCAATTTTTCCTTGTGACGGTCAACGGTGTGCGATTATATTTTGGCTCGAGCAGCGTATCCAACTACGCGTACGGTCACTCTGGCAATGCTATTACGACAGCGCGACTCGTACAACTTGTCCATGTGCGGTTGCCACCGACAAATCTAATACACCCCGATGCACAAATAAACCAGTATCGACCTGCCACAACATATGGAGCGCCCCAAATTTCTATACAACCTACTTCTCGACCCTTCCATATTGCACAGATCGAAAACTGTGATCACTTCCACGCTTTGACCGTTTGTGCTCATCCGGGAGATAGGGATGGTAACGATTATATCTTATGCATGTCCCCCGATCTCACGCGGATTGGTACCCTTGGCCAACTCAACCTGCCGCAACGGACTTCTCCTTCTGTGTCGAACGAAGCTCATCGAAATATCAATATCGTGAATGATGGGCGGCCAGCATTGACGGAGTACGCTACCCTGCTTAGTATACCTGGAAGGACTTGGGCTATGGGGAAAGTACCTACCCCTCCGAAATCTATAGCAACAGAAGGTCCCACCCCAGCCGTCATCAATGAGCTCGCAACGCAGTTTGGAGAATTTCCGCAACAGTTCATACTTTTGACCAATTCTGGGTTGAGCTACATTGCCAAAAGGCGCGCCGTCGATTTCCTCAGAGCTATTCTCGAAGAAATACAGATGGAAGGCAATGTTCAACCGATAGTGGAATTCCGAGACAGGTGCCTCATTTTTGTTATCGGTTCTGCTCAATCTAATCGTAAGCAGCTTCGGTCGTGATCAAACATGTTGTATGTTACTTGGTCTGGCGTGTGGAAACACCTTCCTTGACATCCCAGATGATTCAATGATCAATAGCGCGGTTACTGCCCTTCACCCGGACATCAGCTCTGTAGCTAAGCAGGCATTCTACGATCTTGGGGAACGACCCACATGGACGGAACGAGTGACGTATGGAACTTGTATGTGTACATCTACTTCTATTGCTACTCAATCAATTAACGTGCTTATTAGCGGAAAGTCATGGCACTGCAGTCTTCAGTGGTCGAAGAGAAGGGTTCTTCTTATACTTCTCTCGACTGGTCAGACCTATCTGGAAGGCCAAGCTTACCAAATCTGGGTGAGCAGAGGTTACTCATATCTTAATCGGTGCTCATTACTGGACAGAATTTTGGATCGACAGAAGTTAGGAGTCGAGAATGAGACAATCACCACTATCGAAAAAAATCTCTTCCTACTTAAAGATTTTTTGGACAAAAATCCACACCTCTTTCATTCACCTCCAACTGAATCATCTAGCCGTGTGCCGGTGGCAGAACCGGAAGCATGGAGAGTCAGTCGTATTTTTAACCTCTGTATACCAAGTGTTAATGATGGATTAGGCAGAGCAGAACTCCGTGTCCGAATTGCTTTCTTTACTACAAAGAACCGTTGAAGCCCTGTCATTTGTTCTCCTACTGAGTGATTACATGCTCGGCGATCTTATTGCTCAGTAAGCATCTCTCCTTTCTGTTAGCCTCGCCTGTAATTCTTTTTCTGCAGATGTGATTCTGAAACTCAGAAGCTCATTGTGTCCCAGACTTTTGAAACTCTTATCACAACACAAGATGGAATGACGGTATCTCGAGCCCTTGTCAATGTCATCATCGATCAACAAATCGGCCAACAGATTAGTGTTTGTTATCATTCATCTGTCTTCTGGTTCTTCTCCTCACAAGCGATAGATTGATACCATCAGCGAAGTCCTGCAACAAAGGTGTGGTTCGTTCTGTAGTGCCGACGATGTAATGTTATATAAGGCAGGTCTCGTATTCTCCTTCATTGGGATTTGCTGACTCGGCTGCTAGGCGAAGGAGAACGTACGAAAAGCTGCTGAATCAAAAAATCCACTTGAGAGGCAAGATTGGTTGACGGAGTCCCTGCGGTATCCCAGTTCTCCTTTTCCCTCGATCTACCTAATTTTGTTGCCAGCCTGTTTACGAAAGGTGCTCGTAACCTCGAATTTGACAAGTTGAGGGAGATCTGTGGCGATTATCAACAGCTAAACTATGCCCAAGGTACGTTATTCTTACTCGCTCTATGTTATATATGTGGGTATTCTTATTGTAAATTTCAGGCGCGGTTGAGCTACCTTTGACTTGTGCCCAAGTCTTGGACTCCGACAACGTTGGTCTTGAAGCCTGGCATGCCGGATTACCTCAGAATGACACACGCACAGAATTCGCCGAAAAGCGATTGCGTTGTTATGATCTGACACTAGACTCTCTGGCTGTATTTGAAGAGAAGGCGAATAGCGCGGCAAAGGTATCGGGTGATACGACTGCTAGCGGCGACCATGAAGCAGTACGAGCTCACGCATATGAACTTGCCTTTGCGAGCGATGACGAGGTCTTCCATTCAACCCTTTATGATTGGCTTATCACCAGGGGACTCGCTGATGACCTGCTGGAGGTTTGCAAATATGTATCCTTCGCGACTACTCATTGCTCTAATGTCTCTTCAGACTCGGCCCGCATTTCTCGAGGCACACCTAAAACGAGAGCCAGTTACAGTGCAAAATTTTCAACTCCTTTGGCAGTTCTATGTAAAGAACGGCCAATCTTTGCGAGCTGCTGAAGTCCTTGCTACGTTGGCGGAGTCTTCCGAGTGAGTATAAATGTAACCATTCTTCTACCGATGGACTCTTCACTTTGTTTCGAAGGTTTGAACTGGGGTTAGACGCAAGATTGGAGTACTTGACGCTTGCTGTCGCTAATGCTAAATCCCATCCTATATCAGCAGCTGGAAGGCACGAAACTGCAATCGCCTTCCTTACAGACCTCGAAGAAAAGCTTGATGTTGCACAAGTACAGCTGGAAATCTACAATGGTTTATTCCCACATAAAGATGACGCTCCAGAAGTTGGAGAGCGAGTGACTCAGCTAACTAGACGACTATTCACCATGACCGAGGTCAGCTATTTTCACGATCTGAAGTACATGTTGATAACGATACTCTCAGCTTTACCAGATGTATGCTATTCCATTCGATATCCCTGATATAAAACTCCTCTGTCTCCATGTTTCCGAACACCGGGATGAGACTGTCATTAAGCCTATTTGGAACCAGATTTTCGAAGAAAGTAAGCGAGTTTCACGAGGTTACATCGAGTCAACCCTCATGTAAGAACAGTCCTCAGAGAGGATGTAGATTCGTTGGCACTAGCGGATCAGATTATAAGTAGGGTTGTCCCTCTTGGTAAGCGGTTTTATCCATCTGAAAGTGCCTTTCCTCTCCGTACGTCCACATGCTAGTGTATTGCTCTAGTGGCTCACTCAGGTGAAATTAAGGATATGTTGCTACACTTGTTGTTCGATTTACGCTGGCCAACAAGAACGCGGTTTCACATGGTTGGGCGCCACGACTACTAGTCCAATGCGGTGTGCCCTTCAACGACATTTGGGATGTATTTCATGAGATGTACGAGTCACAGGTCAGGCCAGCAGTTTATTGCAGTCCCATTGCTAAGGATGATATATCCAGATTCCTCCTTTCAACGATCAAGCCAATGTGCAAACGATATCCTCAGATATTGCAGTCCTTTTGTCAGACTGGTTGAAGGAGGCAAGCCAGCCGCATTCATTCAGTAAACGGGATGAATTTCCTGTCGGCCGGGTCGACCGCGAGGTAGATCAATATCTTGCAGAGCTGGAGTCGGGGCGCTCAGAAACAAGAGCAATGTATGAAACTATAAAACGAGAGCTTAGGCGCAGCTGGTGATTACAAATATGAATGGATTATGTTGGTCTTGTAATCCGAACATAAATATCTATCGAGGTGCAAGCCTTGAAGTATATATTCAGCCAGTCAGACGAAAATTCACTCCTCCAGATTTTTGTTCGCCTATGTAGCATAAGTGAATGACGTACTCAAACAAGCTATTAACATACTTTCGGATTGAAGAACAAGCTGTTCATCCCCCAAGGATATGGCTTGCTCCTGCGGTTCATATACTCATAGGCAGGCACCTCAGGGAGATGGCCATCGTTCTCAGCTCGGAGGTGGTCCAAGTGTTGCTTATGATCCGTTTCTACATTGTAGACCCATGCTACGCAGGTGGCAACTTGGAGGGTAGGTTATCCCAAAGGGCTGGATCGGGAAGAAAAGGGAACGCACTAGCAGGGATGCAAACGAACCAGCTAAAAACAGTATATGTAAGATAAGGAGGGAAGTATAAGAGAAAAAGTGAATACCTAATTTTTAGCCATAGGTCAGTTGTCTCTGGATGAAAAGATCGTCAAGTAGATTTGGCCAATATCGGGCTCAGACGAACCTTTTGCGTGGTGTTCGACGGCGTTTCGCTCAGCAAGGTAGGCACTAGGTGATGAGGAAGTGGTATAAGAGCGGATTTGGCGGGTGGGACGCGCGGTTGTACGAATAGCATTGCGAACGAGCGCTGACATTATTGCAAGGAGTTGGTAACTTGGTATGTAGGAATATACCGGAGTTTATCTGTTTATTCATATTTCTATATGCTTGGAAGCATGGCCATAGCCAAACATGTAGGACGCGTCAGCGTGTACTTGTCAATACTTAACCTTGCTTAGTTTTCGTCATCGTCGTTATGGTCGTTCGCTCTCAGTCTTCTGCAGCCGGTACCATTGCTCTCCTTCATGAACCAGACCCTATCTTCAAGCATCACGCGCTAAAAATTCTCGTTCCCTTAGTACCCCAGTTCTGGGCCGAAATTTCAGAGCACATCGACCTGATGTAAGTAGCTGCTGTGATTGACTATTGGCCTTTTTAATCAGGCGCAGAGAAGCATTATATGAATCTGAGGAAGCTTCAAAAGATGCCCGCGACTCTGCTGCACTCCTAGCAAGCAAAGTATATTATTTCCTTGGAGAATACGATGAGGCCTTGTCATTTGCACTTGGCGCAGGAAGCGCGTTTGCGGAAGAGGCCCGGAATCATGGTTCGGAAGAATTTGTGGAAACTGTGATTTGTAGGTGCTTTCTCTACGGTTGATACCACAGGCTTCATTAAGTTTTTGCTGTAGCTAATGCTATTGACCGATATATACTGGAAAGATCAAGTGACGAAAACTCTGACAAAACTGATCCTAGACTTCAGGCAATAATTGAAACTATCTTCTCGCGATGCGTTGCAGAGGGCGAATATAAGCAGGTGGGATGAATAAACCGTTTCCTCATTCATTACTGACCCCGAACCATTTACTACGCAGGCAATAGGTATCGCCTTGGAGTCCCGTCGTCTCGATGTCATATCATCTATCTACAATCAAACCCAAGATGCCTCATTGCTAACATATGCAATGGAAGCTGTCTTGGATACTGGGTTTCCTCTTTCTTACCGTGACCGCGTCCTTCAGTTCCTTTATCAACTTTTCCCGCCACCTACTACCAAAGATTCATCCCCCTATATTTTGACTGTTACTCGCCTCTTGATCACGTTAAATAATCCCACCTTAACCATACCGCTCCTGACATCACTGGTGCCCAAGGAAGCGCTCCTAGCATACCAGTTTGCTTTTGACTTGACCGAAGGTGGTGCACAGGATTTTTTAGAGGCTATACGCAGCCAGCTACCCGAAGGCGACGAGGTAAGCATAATCCTACTTATACATCAACGAAAATCTAATTTCTCATTAGGTGACAAAGCCGATATTTGATAAACTCCGAAACATATTGACGGGCCAAGAATCAGTCAAGCTGTACCTCGAGTTTTTGAAGCGCAACAATCGGGTCGACCCGGTGATTCTTAAAAATACAAAAGTGGATCTGTTAACCTACGTCATGATTTACTAAACTGACCACCTTTGCAAGGACACCCTTGAACCTCGATCATCCATTTACCATACCGCTTTGACGCTACAAAATGCATTTATGCATGCTGGAACAACATCTGACATCTTCTTACGCGAAAATTTGGAGTGGCTAGGTTTGGCAACAAATTGGTCCAAATTCTCTGCCACTGCTGGACTGGGCGTCATCCACAAAGGTTTCTTCGAACAGGGGATGACAATACTTGGGCCTTATCTACCTTCGAGTGGTGGTGAAAGTGGCATGCAGGGGGCGGCGTACTCTGAAGGTGGTGCACTATATGCCTTGGGGTTGATTAATGCAGGGTGTGGAAGCTCGGTCACAAGCTACCTTCGCGATACTTTGAAATCTGCGCAAGGAGAAGTTGTTCAGCATGGAGCCGCGTTGGGGCTTGGCATTGCTGGCATGGGTTCGAAGAGTCTTGAGGCTATAGAAGATCTTAAAAATATTCTCTTCATGGACTCGGCTGTAGCTGGTGAAGCATGTGGCTATGCAATGGGGCTGATTATGCTTGGTACGGCAGCAGCAGAACCTGCGCAAGAGATGCTTCAATTTGCCCGCGAAAGGCAACACGAGAAAATCATCCGTGGGCTTGCTATGGGCGTTTCATTTATCTACTATGGACGCCAGGAAGAAGCTGATGGTGCCGTCAAGCTTCTACTTGCAGAAAAGGTGTGTTAATCTGCTCACTGCTATAGCGCTTGATATACAATCTGTATAATAGGATCCCATCTTGCGGTACGGAGGGGTATATACATTGGCCTTAGCTTATGCCGGGACTTCCAATAATAACGCCGTCAGACAGCTTTTGCATATTGCTGTATCAGACACATCTGATGATGTACGGCGAGCAGCAGTCACGTCTCTCGCCTTTCTCCTCTTCAAACAACCCTCTCAAGTACCTCGCATTGTCCAACTGTTGAGTGAGAGCTATAATCCCCATGTGCGATGTGGAGCAACCCTGGCTCTAGGTATTGCTTGCGCTGGGACAGGCCTTCAGGTATGTTACCACGGGTACATTCACCACGCCTATGCTGAATTTTCGCACTAGGATGCTGTCGAAATTCTCGAACCTATGACAAAGGACGGCGTGGACTTCGTTCGACAGGGTGCATTTATCGCACTGGGCATGATTCTCGTCCAGCAATCTGAAGCATCTTCGCCTTCGCTTGCGTCTACACGTGCACTCTACCACAAAGTCGTGTCTGACAAACACGAAGACCCAATGGCTCGTTTTGGGGCAGCAATCGGGCAAGGTCTTATTGATGCAGGTGGCCGAAATGTTACTATCAGTCTACAAAGCCGTGCAGGCAGCAAAAATACTAGCGCCATTGTTGGCATGGTCATGTTCTGCCAGTTTTGGTATTGGTACCCATTGGCTCACTGCATCAGCCTTGCATTTGGGGCGACGGGAATCATTGGCCTCGACGGAAATCTCAAGGTAAAATAATTGAACCTGAACTGGTGCCCATTCCTGACCACATTTGATCTAGGTTCCCAGGTTTGACTATATCTCTAACGCTCGGCCTAGCCTTTTTGCATACCCGGCATCGACGAAGCCCCCCAAAAAGGAGGCAGTGACCAAAGTTGCAACTGCTGTTCTATCAACAACAGCTAAAGTCAAGGCAAGAGAAAAGAAGAAAGCCGCAGCTGAAGGCGAAGCTATGGACTTGGTACGCTTGCTACCTTTTTGCGATGAATACACTAGCTTATGTCTGATAGGATGAGAAGCTAGCAATGAAACCCGAAAGAGAAGGGGATGTGGAAATGAAGGAAGAACCATCTTTGTCGAAGGATGGAGACGTATCACCAATTAACCAGTCTATATCCAATCTTGCAGATTCCCCGTTGTCGAAATCACCGAAAAAATCAGAGCCAACGTCTGAATTACGACCTAATTTTTCACGTGTTACGCCAGCGCAGCTTGCGCACATTTCCTTCCCAAGCGATTGCCGATATCAACCCGTTCGACCTGTGTCACTGTATCCGTCCCCAAGAGGTGGAAAAGCAGGGCCTTTCTCTGCATCACTAGCAAGCATCGCTTCCGAGAAGTATGCAGGAGGGGGCGGGATCCTAATTCTTGACGATCTGCGGCCTGAAGAAGACGGCGAGTTCATTGACCTGGAGCCTCCCACAGTCAGCGCGTCTGCTCAACCAGAGGCACCCAACGGACAAGCTGTACACGCAACGCCCGCCGGTCCCCATATTGCTTTAGATGAGACATCGCCGGAAGCACATGTTCCCGAATCGTTCGATGTACGTCTTCCTGGTTTCCATTTGCTCTCAACCGCTTAACAACAATCTGGTAGTATCCGTTCGACAATGACACATAAGTGGCTCCTATGTTTCCGCATGCGCGGGTCTTGTTGTGTCTAGTATCATCCAATGTTGGTTTTTCCATTAGCTCCCACTTACAGTTGCAACTTTTTAAATACGATACATATATATACTTGCACTTGAAGTTTGGTCTGGGAATAGATTATGTAAATTTAGATTAAAAATGGCGCATGGCCTACAAGTCACGCGTGGTCGGGCCATATTTCATCGCTGTCTCGTTCACTTGTTCCACTGCCATCGTTTACAAGTAGCAATGGATAATATTGCAGAGTCTCGTACGATGAAAGCTCGCAGGGAGGGTGAGTTCGATCCTCTTGGATATCGTGATGCAAGTTGTTGTTCTTACGTGCTTTACCGGATAGCCTACAAAAGCAAAGGTGCTCTCAAACAGGACGATCTAAGACGTCGTCGTGAGGAGCAGCAGGTAGAGATTAGACGTCAGAAGAGAGAAGAAAACATATCGAAAAGGAGAAACTTTCTTCCCTCAACCAGTGTTGATTCGGATGAAGAAATCGGCGCTGTTGCTTGGGATCGTCCCGTATGTCCACCTACTCTCATCCATAGCACGTTTTTTGCGTCTTACCCTCAGAAATCCAGTTGGCCGATGAAATGATCTCAGGCGTCTTTTCAGAAGAACCCGAACGCCAATTAGACGCGACAACCAAATTTCGTAAACTTCTCTCAAAAGAAAAAAATCCTCCAATTGAACGTGTCATTGCATGTGGCGTAGTGCCACGCTTCGTTGAATTCTTACGGACTGGGCACTCGATGCTTCAAGTCAGTCGTTCCCACAACTAATTTCGACCCTTATCTGATCTTAATCCAGTTTGAAGCAGCGTGGGCCCTCACAAACATAGCTTCTGGAACTGCAGAACACACCCAAGTCGTCATCAGCGC
The DNA here is from genome assembly GCA_900068965.1 of Calocybe gambosa. Lineage (NCBI taxonomy): Eukaryota > Fungi > Basidiomycota > Agaricomycetes > Agaricales > Lyophyllaceae > Calocybe > Calocybe gambosa. The sequence goes on from CEMU01567613.1 coordinate 48,200, forward strand.
GCAAGCCGTTCCTGAGTTCATTAACCTCCTTTCGTCTCCGGTCCTTGACGTTCGTGAGCAAGCCGTTTGGGCTCTCGGCAACATTGCTGGTGATAGCCCCCAATGTCGAGATTACGTTCTCCAGCAAGGAGCTTTGAGGCCTCTGCTTGCACTCTTGAGTGAGCAACATAAGCTAAGCATGCTTCGAAATGCTACCTGGACTCTGAGCAATTTCTGCCGAGGGAAGACTCCACAGCCAGACTGGGAACTAGTATGTGCCGTTTAAAAGCTCACGTATATCTTCCCGATTGACAAGAGGCCTTTTTACCACTTTACAGATCTCGCCGGCCTTGACGGTACTGACAAAGCTGATATATTCTTTGGACGACGAAATCTTGATCGATGCTTGTTGGGCCATCTCCTATCTCTCGGATGGATCGAACGACAAGATTCAAGCTGTGATTGAATCTGGTGTGTGCAGGCGGCTGGTTGACCTCCTCATGCACAACTCCACCTCCGTTCAGACCCCGGCTCTCCGGTCGGTTGGCAATATCGTTACTGGCGATGATCTTCAAACACAGGTTGTCATTGCATCTGGTGCCTTACCCGCTCTCCTTTCGCTTCTCTCTTCGCCGAAAGATGGAATCAGGAAAGAAGCCTGCTGGACAATCTCTAACATTACTGCTGGTTCACCTCCGCAGATTCAGGCAGTCATCGACGCCAACATAATTCCGCCTTTGATCAATATTCTCCAGAACGCGGACTTTAAAACACGCAAGGAAGCGTGCTGGGCGATTTCAAACGCGACCTCCGGTGGCCTTCAAGAACCGTCCCAAATTCGCTATCTTGTTTCACAAGGTTGCATCAAACCTCTTTGCGACTTGTTGACAATGATGGACAATAAGATCATACAAGTTGCTCTGGATGGATTAGACAACATTTTAAAAGTTGGTGAAGCCGATAAAGCGAGCAGAGGTCCCGGTGCTGTAAACCAGTACGCAATGTACGTGGAAGAGGCTGGCGGGATGATAACCATTCATAATCTTCAACAACACGAGAATTTGGAGATTTACAAGAAGGCGTTCAACATTATGGATAAATACTTTCCCGACGAAGATGATAACGACGCTGCCATTGAAGCTCCCACTGTCGATTCATCAGGAGCCTTTGCGGTAAGCTTGCCCCCGATCTTAGCTCTGGTGGACTGGGCTGATGTACTTGTCTCCAGTTTCATTCTGATGTTGCTGCCCCGCAAGGAGGGTTTAGCTTTGGACAGTAGCAGACCTGTCCTACCAATCAAGTTTTCTTTTTTTTTTCTTTTTTTCTCTTTTTTTTTTTCTCCCCAGAAAGACCGCGATTGTCTTGTTTTGTTAGATAAAATCCCTATATCTTCTCGTTCCAGTCGAATTACGTTTTTTTTGCTTGTAAGTTTTGCAATGATTTATAGCGGTTTTTAGTTGTACGATGGTCCGGTGTCTGAATCAGTGGCTGAGGATACGCATGACCTAAAATAAAAAGTTGTTTGCGAGCACTAACCTCGATGGCATCTCAGATTCTTCCGCTCGGTGGGTAAACTACTTTTCACCAACAAGCAATACTCAGAGGTATTCTAGAGCTGATTGATAGATGCATTGGTTCACGGATATGGGTTATTATGAAGAGCGATAGAGAGTTTACGGGCACATTGCTGGGCTTTGATGACTTTGTTAGTCAGTATGCTATTTTATTGAAAATTTCTCAACAAGTGACTGAACGAAAGCCTTGTAGACATGGTTCTGGAGGACGTTACAGAATAGTTGGTGTCCAGTTGTATATATATGAAAAAGTAAAACTGACGAGTGTAGCGAAACCACACCTCAAGGGAAGAAAACAACTCGACTGGCACAGACGCTATTGAATGGAAACAACATATGCATTGTACGTGTGGCCAACGGAACTGACGACGTTTGCTTATTCTGCTGTTTAGTTGATACCAGGTAGCGCAGGGCCTGAGTTGTAGAATTTAATATTGTACTGTACTGTACTGTACTGTACATACATAAAATCTCATTGACCGGGCATCTCCGCCCAGGGTTACTTGTCGTACAGTTCGTGAGTGGGTAACCGACAACAAATCCTCCACAGACTATGAGGAGACTTGCCCGTCTCTTCCTCATATACAATGCTCTCCTATAACTCACAGTCCCTTCCAGCCTTCCGCCCACACAGGACAATCATCACTCGAATACGCCGCCTACCTTTCGGTCCTTCGTCGACAATCCAGAAAGCTACTTTTATGCACCAGGATACCCGCACCCCCCGCACCCGTATCATTTCATCTACTATCAAGGAACGGGAAACGACCCCCCCCAAACCAAGTGCGAAATCATTTATACCAATTTCATTCAAGATCTACTCATCAATAATCCAGCTAAGATTCAGTGGGTCAAGGGTGAACTTATCGGCAAAGGTAGCTATGCCAAAGTCTATCTCGGGCTCAATGCCACCACTGGAGAGTTAATGGCAGTCAAACAAGTCGAGCTCCCACAGACACCCAGCGATCGACTCAGTCCACGCCACATTGACATCACCAAAGCCCTCAGGTTCGAAGGCGAGACGTTAAAGGGTCTCGATCACCCCAATATCGTTCGCTACCTAGGGTTTGACGAAAGTCGCCGATATCTCAGCATGTAACAACTCATTTCCACGTCTTACGCTCTCTGTCTATGCTCAATTATCCCTAGATTCTTGGAGTACGTTCCTGGTGGAACAATATCATCCTGTCTCCAAAAACATGGAAGGTTTAGTGAAGAGGTTACTAAATCTTTCACCCATCAAATGTTGAAGGGGCTAGAGTATTTGCATCGTAAGGGCATAATACACAGAGTATACTTCCATCACATCTAGTTTTCGCACCCTACTCAAAGGATTGTCTATTAGGACCTCAAGTCAGATAACATTCTTGTAGAACCTTCAGGGGTGTGCAAGATATCTGATTTTGGTATTTCGAAGCAAGCAGAAGACGTTCAAGGTCGAGCCTATACTGGTATGAGGGGGACCATCTACTGGATGGCTCCCGAGATCTTGGAAAACGATAAGGAGCGGGGTTATGACTACAAAGTTGATATATGGAGCGTTGGATGTATCGTTCTGGAAATGTGGACTGGGGAGCGACCGTGGTACCCAGAGGAGGTGTTCCCAGTAATGATCAAGGTCTCCTGGCTTTTCTTGTGTGTTCGCCGATTTCACCAACATTTTCGTGTGTCTAGCTCTCCCAGCAGAAACTTGCGCCACCAATCCCGCCTAATCTTGTACTCTCCCAAGATGCTTCGGACTTTCGGCGCCAATGCTTTCAAAAGTGTGTGCCAACATTTTTCTCCTTCAAAGAGCTATTCCTGATCGTGTCCAGAGACCCGCGTAACCGTCCTTCCGCTGCAGAACTGCAAGAACATCCATATCTATTACTACCGGCAGGTTGGAAGTTCGAAACTTCTGAAATCGAAGAATATCCTCTACGCAGGAACTTTTCGCAATTGTCCCGAAGATCGGGCAGATCTCACCGGACCTATCGCCATCCCCAAACGTCATTGCGAGGCGATCCCGAGGTTACATCGCCCACAGTACCCGTACCGCTAGCTGTAGCCAACAGCCCCTCATCCCGGTCCCCTAAAGGGTTTGACACACTGACCTCCCGCGTTCACCGTCAACAAGACCCTCCGCACTCTAGCGCGGACGATGGACCTCCGGTGGTTTACATTATGCCTCGTGGTTCTCAATCAACTCGAAGAGCGCCATCTCCTAACAACAGCTCGAGAACGTCTTTGGACACTTCTGGGTCTGTATCCACCCCCCGCAAAGGTTTTCGCATCATCAACCCAGACCCCGAACCAGAGCATAATACACCTTTTGTGTACCAACCACCACCTCTACCTGCATGTGATGCAGACTCTCCCTATTCAGCTCACCTTGTTCCCCCTGTCATACCGACAATCGACGAATCGTATCCTCCGCACCTTCGCAGCAACCAACCTTCGACCTCCTCCGAAAGTTTGACTCCTGGCAATTTCTTGACGGAAAGAGCGGCCTCTCGGTACCCCAACCAGAACCCAAGCGTTCTTACCAGGTCTAGTGCCTGTTCCGAGAGTGGTAGTGAGGATGACAACGATTTATGGGCGAAGCGTCCTACGGATTTGGGTGTGAAAAGAGCTGTCCCTCGACGTCATGAAAGGTCACTTTCTCGGAATCATCGTATCTCGAGTAGGGCACCAAGTCACCTCAGCGGTCATGACGAATGGGCAAGGCCGGCCGCTGCTGAAGTTTACGAGAACCTTCAGGAATTCTTCCCAGAGTGTGAACTTAACAAGTCCGTTAGCGTCGCAGATTTGCCACGAGCAAAGCAAGGCGACGGGAAGAACAAGCGAAAGACGAAGAGCATCCGTATGGTGGCCGAGGAGTGGAATATTTGTACTCAACAAAAGAGAACAGAGCTATAACTTCGGATGTAAGAATATTATCCTGTCGATCCTTTAAATAATAGACAGGGAGCTGCTTTCTATATCATCTTGCTGGCATATATCTTGTATGTATAAATTATCCCTCATATAATTAAATCCACCATCTTTGCATTCAAAGGGATGTAAGTACAGAAAATAAAAAATGGAAGTAGCCCGACAGTTTGATTAGAAGTGTTCCTGTAACATCCAAGTTAGGAGGGGTGATATACCCGCTGAATTTGACAGCTTGCTGACCTTGGCAAAAGTGAACTCCACAGTAGAGCAAGTGGTTCGATTGACAGCCTCCTTGATGGCCTTGTCCAAGCCTCCAGGACCACAGAAATACGTCTGTCGTGCACATCCGTTACTTGGGATCTTGCGATGGAAAGAATGATACTTACCGCAACTTTGGTTTTAAGCTGTGACTTGCTGCCAGGTATATACTGACCACCCTCAATGGCTTGCCTCATTTTAGCGTAGATAGTAGTCCAGTCAGGGCGTCCAAACATCGTACGAGTTCGGAGAAGTGTGAGGGGGTCGTATTCCGCTCCTGCGTCGTTGACCGCAATGTTCCACAACATATCTTCACTCATCTTCTGAGTAAGATAGATATTGATGTGAAGGAAGTTGGCTAGGTAATTTAATACTCAGGCCCACTGAATCATGATTGGAACAGTTCAACTCACGATCAGCTTGAGCAGCCTCGACTTCCTGTAGCAAGCTCTGGAACCAGCCAAACGAAGGGGCGTCACGGCACACCCAGAAGAATTCAACGCGACGTAAAGACCCTAAGGTACCCCTCTTCTGTCTATACCAGATGTGCTTGAGGATTGATGCGAATGGAGTAACACCTGTTATTTCGAGGTGAAGCCATAGGGTTCACATCTAAACTTGGTATTTACATACCTATGCCAGCACCTATCAACATGGCAACCTCGGCTTTGAAAACATCTTCTGTCGGTGCACCATACGGGCCATCGATCCTGACCGACGGGAGTGTTATAGCGCCAGCAGCAGTGTCGATTTCTACAAAGTCTCCACGGAGGTTGGTTTGGTCCTTCTCGGTACCCTTTATAGCAGCCTGGGTCATGGCTGCAACAGCTGATGGCCCAACTCCGAGGCGTTCACCCAGGGCACGAGTGAAGTCACCCACTTGACGAATGTGAACCGAGATATATGGATCTTCAGGAGCGGACGTTATGGTAAACTGTTATATGAATTAGGTCGTGTCGTGAAGGAGTAGGAAATTTTTTTGACCGGATGCCATTGGAAATGAGAAATCTCTGGCACTTGAATAAAAAGCCATTGCCCAGCTGTGTATCTGAAACCTGGTTTGATGATTCGAAGCTCCATGGCGCCTGCATCAAGTATAAGTTAGAGACCAACAAACTTGAATTTCTGATACACACCACTAGGGTGTACGAGGACTTTAGACAGGCGGGTGGGCCTCCTCGAACGGTACTCCCTATACATACGCTCGCCAAAGTAGATAATTGCCGGCCAGATGATGTATCGCCAACTCAAGTATCCGAGACAATGATCCGTCGAATAGAAGGGGAAATAAGGAACAAGATGGGGATCTACGGAATCGCGAACGAAGCAGCCAGTGGCATGAGTGAACAGGCCGAGCATGAAGAAGAAGGCTAAGTGATGGGTGTACCAGAAAGCCTCAAAACATTGCTTTCGTATCTTCTTGTGAGCAGTTGAGTACATAAGGAACATGATTAAGAGCATGAAATGTCCCGTTATGCCACCTGGCTGAGTGTAATGAATCTGAAGGGCAATCTGCTTCCGGATCTCTGGAGCAGAGATTTTAATAACGATACATATGTAGATGATTTTCGACAGGGGACGTACGAGTTCTCTCAACATTTATGAAATTCACATAATGGGCAGTTGTATGAACCATGGCCCAGAATGCCATCGAATAGGCGACTTGTCGATGGAACCAGATATTCTCGTCTGCGGGGAAAAGCCAGGTGAGCCTTGGCCGGACGACACGAATAATATTGCGAAGCATGGGAATGAGGATTAAGCCACCATCGTAGGCCAAAACAAGACCGGCGCCGCGGGAAGTCCAGACAGAGAAACCTAAAGTGTTAAGACCAGCCAATCTCTGGTTAGTTTGCTATGAGGAAAGGGTCAGCGGATAAGATAATAAAAACGCAAGAGGGGTACCTGACTGTACCACCCATATGCGAAGATAGCGAAATGTGTGCCATAAAAGAAGACATTGAAGGCAAGCCTTCTAGGGGTGAGGAACTCTCTTTGTAACCAACTTCGAGGCATGACGAGTATGTATGCGGGTCAAGGTCAGATACGAAACAAGAAAGTCCTGGTCCGGCCAGAGGAACGTAAAAAGAGGGATGAAGAGAAGAAATAAAGAGCGTTGAGAATGGGGGGAGGAAGGGAGTTATACGTGTCCGGCGGTGACCATGACAATAACTGACTTGTACAACAAATGATCCCATCACGACCCAAACTTGTGGATTCAAGTTGCACTACAGCATTACTGCTCATAACGATACGCTACCATGGCTTCAATTCGATGTATGTCGGTGCTAAAACTCCTCATTTTTACCTGCTGGCTTTTGCTCGCCTCTATCGCCAACGGATCCGTATCAACCCACTCGCCAGCTGGTACGTCTGCTGATTCAGATGTATACGCAAGGATATTAAAGACTGTCGGCTCCTGGATTACTGGTAGATAGGTCACCATCGAAACTATCTGCTTCAAGATAGCCCTAATTTCGGATTGAATTTCCGCATCTGGTTTTGATGACATCCTGCGTATTCGTATAATCAGATCAACAGCGCCATCAGACCGAGATAACCAAGCCATCGTTACACTTCTGTCATGTCCGTTGGCTGTTCCACAAGCTGAATGTCAAATACCCATCGTTCTAGTGGAGTCCGGGTGTCCTTTGATATGATGGCGAGAACCAGTTGCGTTACGGACCCAGTGAGAAGCCATTCTGAACGTCACTTAGCAATGTACGTCAGCCAAAACGCTCGCAACGCTCACTCTGAACTTGTTTGAGGATCCTGTCAGCGGTATTGTTTAGATTTATTGCTTGTAATATAGAGATAATGTACATACCTTTCAAGATAATTTTCCAAAGCGAGGTCTTGGGTGACTAGCACTGTTTGACCATATTTCTTGACCATATGAAAATCATCAGATGGGTATACTTCACGTTGGAAAAGTATACTGCAGTCCGAATGACAGTGAGCGAGCAAAAACAACTAGCTCAGACGACCATGGTACTTGCGTGTTCACTGCATATTTGAAAAACTCCGTAACTAACGCAGTGGAACCTTTGAGAGTAATGGCTTGACGGTTGGCTTGCTTTGAGTTCATCATGACATGCAAGATGGTCGAGAAAGTTGAACGAACGCGTACAAAATTCAGGTCACGTTACCCTGCCGACCTTGCAGTCCTACGACTACGACCGTACACCGACCTAGTGAAGGACATCCCGCAATATGTTTTAAGTTTGCGTTCACTCCTAGCTACTACAGATAGCTTTCCTTGGGCAACTTACTCGTAGACTTGCATAGAGCTCAGGCCCTCAGTGAATATAAGTAAATTACCACGTGACTTCTAGCTGATACCCCGACTTGTTGCAATTACATTTGGGAATCAGATGTCGGCCGCAACACCACCAGCATCCTCACAGTCGCCAGCTACCCCATCTTCCCAAGACCAAAATCCAAATGTTTCCCAGGTGGATCGTGTCCTTCTCGAATACCTGCGCTCGCGGGGCTACTCTGCAGCAGAGAAGGCACTTTTCAGCGAAATCGAAGCAGCCTCTCCGGATGACAAGGGCAAAGATGCGGAAACTATCACTTCAGACAATCTAGTGAAGACACTTGCAGTGTTTGCGTACAAGCCATCTCGTCCGGGCGAAAATATCTTCAAAGATTCGTCAACCGTTTTACAAGAGCTGACCGCAATGGGCAATCCGTCTAATATACAAAATCTCATAGCCAGTATCGGCTCTGTAGGCGCAGAAGAAATACTCTCCCTTGATCCGACGGACAAGCAAGAAGGCTTTCGTGAGCTCGAAGCTTGGGTTGATGGATCCTTGGACATGTATAGGGTATGTATTCCATTTTCTATCGCACCAAAGCTCAATATTGTGTAGCCCGAATTCCGACCAATACTATTTCCTATATTTTGCCATTTCTATTTGGATCTAATTCAACATGGGTTCAAAGATGCAGGTGCATATGAAAAACTGTTGATTTCACACTTTCGCTTATAAATTGACGCAAGCCCTTCGATTCTTCTCTGAGTTCTCTTCGTCTCTTTCAACATTACACAGTGCTACTCTCCACCACATTTCAACACTTTTACTCCCTGCACATGTTCAAAACGACGAGTTGGCCCAACGCTTTCGAAATGAAAAGTTCTCCGTACGCATGAGCCGCTCTGGGTTCGGCCTTCTCATAGGTTGGTTAACGGAAGGAGCTGGAGGCGAGGCGTTAGGTGCTGGTGAAGGCTTTACTGGCGAAAGAGGCAAACGGGGCAGAGCAGCTGTCATGCGGGTCGTAAATAATCATCTTCGATTCGATGGTAACTGTGTTCATACACTGAATGTGATAACATTATTTACTTCAAAAATAGTCACCTCCTCGAACCCATCATCTGTGTCGCTTCATGCTTGGGAAGAATCGACTGGCCTCCTGTCGTCGTTGGTACCTAAAACCAGCGGATCCGCAACGTCTAATTTTATGAGTCCCCAAGCATTCAATACGTCTAGAGGTGACCTTAAATTAGGACCACCTCCGCTTGCTGAAGATCTACGTACGGAAGCCGAACGAGTCTTGAGAGAACAAGCAATGGTGGAAAGAGATCCTACGGCGCAGTATGAGTTTCAGTTTCCGAGACCAACAGCTTTGCCTGGGATGGTAATGCCGTTCGAATCCGATCTGCTTCCTCGTCCTGCAACGTTCAAAACGGTGGATGTCGAAAGGGAGGTCAGTAACGTACGTGATGCACGGAAAAGAATACGCCTTGAGCCCTCTGTGCTTGCAAATCTCGATATCAACTCCCCGCAAGCAAACGGCGTAAGGTCTCGTGCACTTCCGAGTATTTGCGCATATACTCTCCACGACGTCGCTGAAGGGTACGGTTGTCTTATTTTATTCTACTTGTTGTGGCCATCTAAATTATCTTGTTAGCTCGCCCTCGTGCACATTCTCCTTGGACACCTCGCTCATGGCTGCTGGTTTTTCTGAAAGCTACATTCGTCTTTGGAGTTTGAAAGGCGAAAAGCTTCAAGGAATGAGAAGCGATTTCAATAGTAATTCTATCAAGGATGGTGAGCGACAACAACCCATGTGTGTGAGCGTCTTGAACGTCGGTGAACTCGGAAATTAACAGCTTCATCGATACAAAAGATAAAGGAAAGGAAAGGAACAACCACTCGTAAACTAGTTGGTCACAGTGCGCCAGTATACTCGGTCTCTTTTGACCCTGTTGGCGGATCGGCTACCCAGCCGAAACATCTACTTTCGGCATCTGCTGATGCTACAGTTCGATTATGGTCAATGGACACAATGACAAACGTCGTGGCGTTCCGCGGACATGAAAATCCAGTGTGGGACGTGAAATGGAGCCCCATGGGTATTTATTTTGCCAGCGGAAGCAGAGATAGGACCGCTAGGCTTTGGTCAACTGATCGTATCTCCTGTCTAAGGATCTACGCGGGACACCTCAGCGATGTTGATGTGCGTCGGTAATCATATGATTAATCTGCGCAACTCACAAGGCGCGTATTGTAGTGCGTTCAGTTTCATCCGAACTCTCTTTATCTTGCCACGGGCTCAAGTGATTGGACCGCGCGACTATGGGATATTCAGCGGGGCTCTTGCGTTCGGGTCTTTATTGGGCACCAAGGAACTGTATCTTCACTTGCCATAAGCCCCGATGGACGTTATTTGGCAAGCGCAGGTTAGCATGTTTTATTGCTCTATACTCTTACTTACTTACATCTCTATAGGGGAGGATCTCGCCATCAACCTTTGGGATGTTGGATCTGGGAAAAGAATCAAGAAAATGACGGGACACAGCGCATCTATATACTCGCTTGCATTCAGCGCCGAGTCCTCTCTGCTCGTAAGCGGTAGCGCTGATTGTACAGTGAGGTGTTGGGACGTCAAGGGTGCTGGTGGTCCAAAAGTCAAGCCCCGCGAGGATGGTAACTCGAAATTACCAAATGGTACAAATAGTGACTCCATGATCCAGGCGTACGGAGAGGATGAAAATGAAAATGTTGAAACGTATGTCCATTGTTACGAAACATGATTGGTGCTGACTCTTTTCTGTTCAAGTATTGACCTTGTAGCTACATTTCCGACAAAACGGACACCGATTACGAATGTGCAGTTTACATCACGAAACCTGTGTATTGTAGCTGGTCCTTACATGTCGCCTGAACAGCGTTGAACAGCGTTGAGGTTATTGGTTTATGTGTATGCACCGTTTGCTTTTCAAATTCGAATGAACTAATCAAATGTCGGCTGTAAAATAGATAGTATATGGTATTCCTGTAGTACACAGTCATCGTTCCTTCACGCGATTCGCGCTAATTAAAAGTTAATCGATCACGTGCACATATTGCTTCGCGCCTCAAGAATTAGTCTGGTTGAGTCTGCACTGACGTTCGTTGCTGCGCCCATTCGCCGTCAGGCGGCCATTGCTCGAAACTGAACAAGTCCAAACATCAGTGGATGTCATTGCTTTCAGCTACGAGCACTGTATAATAACCTTTTCATTGGAACGACTTGAAAACATGGACGACGTTATGGAAGTAGATAATGTAAAAAACGGCAGTCTTCCTCAGGTCCAGGATGAGATCAATGGCCATCAAGATTTCGGTGTGCAAAGTAAATTCTATCGTTCGTTATAGTGTCAGCTCTGAACCTACCTACAAAATTCTCATTAACAGCTCCGCCGCCTTCTGCGCCTGGGCCTGGCTCCTTGCGTGACACCTTCCGCGATATCCAGGTGAAGGTGCATATACGCAGACCAGAAAGAGACTCTTGGGCCTACATGGGCAGAGGCATAGTCTCCCAAGAAACCATAGGTCATCACTCGTCGCGAGTTGGTAAGTCCATATCTGTATAAGCTTTTTTGTACGTCTTTTTTGAGGAAATCTTCGAATCCTAAGTGGTCCGTGCCTCAACTACTGGAAAAATCATGACAATTTTCAGCGAGGTATGTTGTTCATCGCATCACTATGGTCAGCACATGTCGCTCACCCTATAACAATAGACTTCTGACCTACAGGCGGAGAAGCGAGGTAACTTTGTGGTTGTTGGGTGTGTAGAAGGATCTAGAGTTGTTTCTTGGTCGCTAAATGTGCGTCTTTCTTTATGGAACCCCCTCTTATTAACAAGTTACTAACGTTACGCCTATCCGATGACTAGGCACTGAACAACTCCGAAACACTTCGACTGCTCGCAAGCATAGAGCTAGCCTGTTATCGGTGCAAGCAGGCACTTGCTGACCCTCGTCTACATAGTAAAGGACGTCGCCGGATAGAGAGAGTCATAAAGGACGATCGTCGAAGAAGGCATCGTCGGCGGAAGGACCAGGACGCCCTTGTCGACGCATTTGCGAGGCAGGATTTGAGTACAGAACCCCCAGCAAACGAACCCGACCCCTTAAGCACCCAAGGACGCTGACGTGTTCTTGTAGTTTAGTAAGACACGCACCAGCCGACGTGTATCTCTAGATGCTCTTGTACTGTACATGTAACTTTTGCTCTTGATCGATTCATCTCTGGTACAGATGTTGCACCTAAGCATTAGGACGTCATGATAAAAGGAGTAACTTTACACATGTCCGAGGTCGGTGTAACTGGCTACAGCGCTTCTACCAAAACCCAAGAGTCAATAGATACCGTAATACATATATAACATTAAAACAACGAATGGTATCTCTGCAACAATCCGTGGAAACGACGGCTCTAATTTTTGGGGACAAGTCCAGACATCGGAGAGACTAGCCAGTCAGTTACCATGTATTTCATGATCCTGACGACGAAGGAATATTGGTTGACCCAGTGGCAGTGTTATGACCACGGCGCTCGGTGTATTGTGGAGGGAGCTCGACAACTCCATCTGAGTTTGGAGGGAGTAGCTCATCTTCTACATCTGTATGTACAATGAAACGCGTCGGTGTGTACCCCGACACACCAGCCATTGCAGCTTTGCGTTGTGAAGCGGTCATAGAAGCAGCATCAGAGTACTGATCCGAACTATGGACGTCAAAGGGTCGAATATTCGTAGGACCAGGAAGGTTGTGTCCAACGGCGTACGGATTGAAAGGGTCGGCGTCCGACGGTTGCTGATAACGAGATGATAGAGAATGATGAGATTCGGATGGTTGATATTGTGAGAGGGGTTGGAGTGATGAGGGGTCTGGGTATTGTGGATATGTTTGATGTGGGACAGAAGCATCGTAACCGGCTTGCTGGTACGGCAGATACACACTGCCAGCGTCCGAGTAGGGAGCCGCATCATAGCCACCACCACTGGGGGCCATTTGTAATGGAGAAGATGACGCTGCCGCAACAGGACCAGAAGAATATGGGTAGCTGGGGTGGTGCACAGGATCATAAGTCAGATCAAGTTCGGCACGAGGCTTCTTCTTATCCTGCCTCTTACGCAAGAAGAAGAGACCAAGCGTGACAGCGACAGCAAGGAATACCAGAGCACCAATAACTGTCCCCGCGATTGCTGCAATTGGTACTTTCTTGTCTGATTCTGAAGAGGTTGAAGGGGAGGGAGTCGAAGTATTCGGAGGGGTTGGTGAATCAGTTGTCTGTGTGCTGGGAGCGGCTGTTGATGAGGGGGAAAGATTATTGAGACAATTCACATCGTCCGAGCTGGTGACAGTCAATAAATCTGAGGCTCCACCATTACGTCCCTGAGAGTCTATAAGTGAGAAAAATATAGAGGTTCCTGCGGCAACATTCGCAATCCAGTTGAATGAGGAAGAATCAGTCGGAGGATGAAGGATGAATGTTTGACCACCCGGTATTTGGCCCTGATAAAGCATTGTTCTTGATATATATAAAATACGACGTGTGGAATAAACGCTCACAATGATATTGACCGGTTGAATAGCACCATTGTAGCCGCTAAAAGTATACGGCCTATGAGGAGAAGTTATTGATTACACAGGGGTTGTAGAAAAGAATAGCGACAACAGACCTGCATTGTTGAAGAGCGGAATCCAGTGCGAAGGAGAAGTCGAGTGCTAGGGAAGGTTAGTTTGTAGGTGTAGATTGCCGGGGACTCGACAGAGCTTACATGGGCCATTAGTATTACAACTTCCCCCCTTGGATGGACCAGTCGTCATGAGGTTGCTACTGCCCCCAGAAGCAAAACCTGTGGCGTCTGACATTGTGAGAATGAACTTTTTCTTGTCCTGAAGTGGAAGCGGGAATGAAAAAGATCCCTTTCCATTGTTAAAGGATCCCGCGGGGATAGATATATTGCTGTGAGTTCCGAACGCCTAGGGAGACGGTTAAGAAAGCAACTTGTTAACGATATGGGGTTGCCATACAGGGGTGACAAACAACTGAAATGGAGGTTGGCCACCTAATGCCAATGAGCAAGATTGTGAGATGTAAAAAAAAAGAGACGACATTTACCCTCCCATGAGATGCTAAAACTATCGCATTGGGTAGGTGTGCCAGATGTTGCGAAGGAGAACGCAGTTGAGAGAGGGACGAGGAAGGGTATAAAAGCGAACGACAATAACATTGACGAAGAAATGAAACGAGAGACTTGTAAATAATGCCAGAAAAGAAAAACACACACAACGACGGGGCAGAGAAGGAGAGATTACATAAGTGTGGGCCCAACACCGCCTCGTTGCAATATTTCGTGTGAATTCAGTTCGCCTGGCGTCCATCTGTCAACTAAGAGTACTACTAGACGGGTAATAAGTAAGTTATATATTACGGCCAGATCTGCTTCGCTGCTTCTACAAGTAACCCAAGTTTCTTTTTCTGATCCTATATAATGTACTCATGGTCATTGCTAATGTCAAGCATTCAAAGCTGTCCGTCTCTCTTACCTCTTCAGTCACAGGATTCCCCTCCCACACAGATGCAAACCCACACTGCGTACTGATGCATATCCTAGTTGTGTTTGAAAATGGGTTAGAGAAGACATTGCCCGTTTCAAAGATCATCACAAACTGATTCAAAGCGTCATCACGGCATCGAGCGGGATTCCCCTTCATGAGTGCTTCCACAGCATCGTACACACGATCTTTCAGCGCATCGATGGTCTCGAGCTGTTTGGAACACATCAGATCAGGTTGTTCGTCTACAAAAATTTTACTTCACCTTCGAGTCCTTTGTAGTAACGAGGCCCAAAACTACAACTTTATCCAGAGGAAAATGTTTGAGCGGCGTAAAGTCTCCTGCCCGTTGAGTATCGTATTCCAGCTGTCGACAACTTTCGTCAGCCAAAAGGAGTTTTTATTCAATGGTGCGACATTTCTACTGACGTAAAACGTATCCACGTCTAGACGGTTGAAGATCTTGGCTGCAATGCGATCGTAGGCGCCTTCGCAGAAGTAGGCGCCCTGCGCTCGGAATAAGTGCCGGCCGAAGGAAGTCGGTAAAATAAGGAATCTCATATACCTTATAATTCCCTCGGCACATATGGACCCCGATAGTCAAGTCACTTGGCCGATCCCGGGTACAAACGTTGATTGCACCCATGTACATATCGAGCAGTGCTTCGTGGTCAACACCAGCCTGTTCCATACCTGAGATTGTGCTCTCACTGCAAAAATAGCAAAAAGTAGGATCATCAATTTGTATATGACCTGTACAATCATAAAAAAAGACGCTAAAATGGGCATCAGAAAAATGGCACTCACGGCACCCTAAATCATATAACTCGCGAATTTCAGCCCGGTAGGCTACACCTAGATCCTCAAAATATTCGCCTAAGATAGATTTAGTCAGCTCGCCAATAGATGCATATATACATGGCAAGTTGGATTGACCATCATTCTTGTACACAAGACGATCATAGGTCATGTCGGACCCATGGCGCTGATGGAACCAAGACGGTGAACACATAGTGACCTTGATGTACTTCACATCCTAAACCATGCCGATATAGAATAATAAGGTTAGGCAGGTGTACGGGAAACCTACTTCTGTAGGCACAAGGCTTTTGAGATAATTGAAACTGTTGACATAAAAAGGTTTGGTGCGTTTGATCTTCCCCTGTATGTCGCTTATCAGCTGCATTGTTTGGTCGCCAACCTTATCCGCCTACTTGCCGTGCAGTATATTGTTGGCGCCTCTTGAACACCAGCCATGTACATGAGATGTATGTGCGGAATATATTTCTATGACGGAAATCAGAGGAGGCGCAAAAGTATTCAAGCGTCTACCCCTGCCTTGAAAGCGGAGATCTCCCCTATACTCGAGCTAAATTATATAGAAAGTATAAAAGCAAACGGCTAACCCACGTTTCGGCATCACCGTCATCCCATCCAGGTTTTCGAAAACACCTTCGAAGAACATGGATCTTAGAGTGATGAACGAAAGCTGCGATAAACTGTGAGAATGCAGTTTCTACCTTCTGAATTCACCGTCGGTGATGGTTTTTAAGCCGATATTCCGTTGAAATGCGACAGCTTGTTCAATTGCTTGGTCTTCTGCTGTACGCAGCTCATCTATGGAACAAAGCTTGCGCTCGAACAGGGCGCGTTTCCTCAATAACGTAGCTGGCCGCAGAAGAGAGCCAATATGTTCTGCGCGAAAGGGGGGGCATAGACGTAATAGTGAACCAGGGTTCATAGTCTTTTGACTGGAAAATAGGACAGAGAGGGTTAGCTGTCTCGGGAAGAAGAGAACATATAAGTTTCTCAGGAGTCAAGGCTAGCCTTATTGGGACAGGAATCTATAGCGACGAAGAACGAGGCAAGGGCTGCCATGTTGAATTTCGGGAGACTTCACAGTGGCGTCTGGACTGAGTTAACACCGCTTATTGACTTGGAATGATCGCATTCCCCATCAGGAAGCAATGTAAGAAACCGAAGCTGAGAAGCATCGGGCCATCATTTGCTTAGATAAGAAAAACCGACGGGATATCCCGGTTGGTACTGTATAGTTGTTAAAAGCCACATACTGTTAACACCAAACGCTGACCCGGCAACGGATTCGACGACCTCAAGACTGAGTAGCGTACGTGTTGATTCTATTGTTTGCTGATGACGCTTGAACAGCCTTATCTCAAAATTTCACAGCTTTAAGAAATGGGCTTTGCACACAATAACGGTTTGTTTGCAGCGTTTGTTCAATAACCTATGTCATCATCTTGAACTCACTTTCCAGTCCTTCATGCCAACCATTTTCGAAAGGACTGGCAGCGCCGCGTTCGCACATGGTTTGACCAGCCAGGACGCAAACTTCGCAGACGAAATGCCCGGAAAGCCAAAGCAGCCACCCTTGGCGTCCGTCCTTTATCCCTTCTACGCCCTGCAGTTCGTGGCCAAACTGTCCGCTACAATCGCAAACTCCGTGAGGGTCGTGGGTTTACCGTAGCTGAGCTTAAAGAAGCTGGAATAGGAAAGAAGGAAGCGCGGACCGTTGGTATCGTCTTTGACCACCGGAGGAGAAATTTGAGCGAGGAGGGCAAAAAGATTAACGTGGAAAGGCTGAAGGCTTACAAGACTCGTTTGATCGTCTTCCCTCGCAAAGTCGGCAAAACCAAGAAGGGTGATTCATCCGTACGTAGCACAGCGTGGGTAAAATTCGTCAAGATATCGTGCTAAACGTTCGTGTTATGCATAGGCGGAAGATCTCAAAGCGGAAACCACTCGTACGAGCCTACCTCTACCCGCATCTCTTCCTGTAGAGCAGCCCCGCAAAATTACTGGTGAGGAGCGCAACTTCCAAGCATACAAAACGCTTCGAACTGCTCGTGCCAATGCCAGGCATGAAGGTGCTCGCAAGATCAGGGTTCAAAAGGTTGGTGCTACATTAATCTTATGACCGTGTCACACTGACGATGCCTGGGGATACAGAGAGAAGAAGAGGAAGCAGCAAAGAAGAAGTAACGCATGTCAAAAACTTACTGCCACATCCTTTCGCCTACCTGTTACTTGGCATGTTTTATGCACAGAAAATATGACGAGCTCATTCAATCGAACAACTTAGATGATATAAATAATTCTATATTGAGGGTCAATGTGTACGCGTGATGAACACTTGGTTCGCTCTCAGATGATCTTTCTTTGTATTAGCCGTTTGTCGATCAGTTCCTTGGCTCCAGCGTTTGCCACTTTGCCCATCAGTTTAACTTGTTCCGCAACGCCTCTTAGCACACCGAGAACCTCCGCATTACCATCGATGAAGCCAAACTCAGCATAAGTGAGACCTTGATCCCGGGCAAATTCCTTTACAAGGATACTGGCACGTCTTAAATTGTGGCGAGGTAATCGGGGAAAGAGGTGGTGTGTCACTTGAAGATGGAGCCCTCCATGTATAAAGGCAATAGAATCGTCACAGATAACATCCGATGTTGTGCGCAGCTGGCGATGAGGGAAAGACTCCGTGGGGCCGAGGTCAGCCGTGGACATGGAGAAATGTGATAAAACGATCTGTAGAACTGATAAGAAAGCGAGAAAACGAGAGGTGATCAAGCAGACACACCTGAACGTGCAAAGGGCTGGTTACGGCATGGCTTATAAGGAGATAAACAATCGCCATTTGCCACGATCCACAGCCGTACAATACGCGTCCAAACCATGACCAAAAAAAAACTAGGCCAATGATTTCCAGCGTCCATGCCCAGCGACCTCCTCTAGCACGACGAGTGTCGAATGCCGTTTTGAAAAGATGAGTGTAAGACTGGATGTAGAGGTTGAAGCGGGCAAAAAGCATGATGATGTAAAAGAGTTGGTGTTGAATTGCCACGGCGGCCTTGGCAAACTTATCAAACCACATTGTCCTTTTGTAATAAGAGGACCATAGAGAGTCAAAAAATAAGGGGGATATGGCAAGGAAAGGAAGATGTTCGATGTCAGGGTCACTGTATGGTGGTGAGATAATGAGTTTGTTGAACTGTGTATACTTACTGTGAAGGGTGATTTGTGACGACTGAGAGCGAATCAGCGGCATAATTAGATTGAAAAGGGAATGCCTACTATGATGTATGTTATGGTTCTGAAAGGGGGCGTGTAAGGCAGATGAAGGATTGTGAGAGGGGAGGACGCACCGTAACCCACCAGCCGATGCTTAGGCCACCGATAAAGTCTGCGATGAGGATGGAAAGTAGGCGGTCTATGGCCCAAACATGAGATACGCCCATATGACCCAAGTCATGGCAAGTAAAGACGAGCTGGTGCCAGAGGAGACCGAGGAAGACGGCGCTTGATATGAACCAGCCGTGGTGATAAGCATAGACGGAGAGGGACGCGAAGAGGGAGTAGCGAAAGACTTCCGGGCCATAGCCAGAGAGGTATGGGGTGTTGTAGAGACCGGCATCGATAACACGTTGGTGGAGTTGTTTGTAGGCTAATGATATTTTTGATTGTTGCTCTAGGGAAAGAGAAGTGGGTGGGGGCTCAAGAGTAGCACGGTCTGGTGCTAGTTTTGACTGAGTGGTTGAAAGGAGAAGAATTTGAGAAGATGGAGAGAGCGGGGAGTCGACAGAGGAGCGTTGTGGGACAGCCTCGCTAAACCATTGAAAGGATTTGTTGTCATTGGAAGGCTTACGGACCCAACCTGACATGATTGGGGGAACAAGAGGGTTCCAAGCGTCTTTAATGAGCTCTACACGGCCGATGGAGTAGCGAGAGACGAGCTTGAGGGTGTCGTTTGAATGGTAAGCCTCGATTTCGTCGGAAGCATCGCGACCGACAAAGTGAAGGATGGCGAGAGGGCCACCTGGATGGGAAGCGAGCCAAGAGCGAGGGATGCGAAGGAGATGGCCGTTGTAGACGATGAGGTTGTCGCCGGCGAGTATGCGGCCAGCGACAGCCTCCCTTGACCAGAGGCCCATCGTAACTTTTGGGGAGAAGGAGAAGGATGTTCCGTGATCACGTGTTCGAGAGAGCTCTCGAGCCTTACCTCCCATCATGTCGGCTGTTCAGAACCCTTTCTCAGATTCTGCTGCTCAACCAAGAAAATTGCCCCCTCTCCCTCCAAGTAATAACAAAATGCCTCCCAATACCCAACCAAAGTCCAATACAGATACCCACAACGACATCGCTAGAGCAGTCCGCGAAACCGTCACTGTCCGTGATCGCACAGAAACTGGCACAGAGAGCAGCGGCACCAGGAATCGTGTAGTACGCAGTCAGACAGCGGCGTCCGTATCACTTAATCTTTTCATTTTCCTTCCTAACATCCTTCTAGTGTTCCTTCCCCAAATTCCCGCCCTACGCAACGTCGCTCTCAATCTCAAGATTCCGCAAATCGCCCCGATAAATCAAAATCTTCTGCCAAGTCTCGCTCCAAGAAAGGCTCACAACACGCCGACGTAATTGACCGTCTGGATTTCACCGGTGTAGGTCCAAGTAAGTCCTTCAATCTACTCAATCCGTTTATTTAAATATTCATATTTACAAGTGTTTCACCACGACGGCCCTTTCGATGCTTGCGCTCCCTCTCGTAACAAACAACGCAACAAAGCTCCCATGCTCGCTTGGACTGGCCGCACAGACGACCTTGCTGCCGCGGGAAACAGCGCTTACCCTTCCGCCGATGCTTACAAGGCTTTTTCAGAGCCTAATTATTCCGCTCCTCCCAAGAAAAAAGTCGACGCTATCGCCGAAGCATGGGGCATTCACGAGCCAGAACCCTACGAAGAATTTTTTGCAGGCGGTGGCAATGGAAAAGCAGATGCAGATACTCCATCCAGCTCCATCTACAACGGCCGTGAATCCCATCTCAAGAACCGTACAAACAATGGCTCAAAGCGCCCCAAAGACGGTCAAGAGACGCGAGAGATGTACAAGGACTATTTAGAAAACGGTCCCACAGGCAGTGCCGATCCCTCTAGAGCTCGTGGAGCTACCAGAAGACCCCTTGTCCCGCCCCCTAAGCCCATCTTTGTCTCTGAAGGACCCGAAACGGAACAACCCACAAGCTCCTCTCCGCCACTATCTCCGGGCCTTCCAAAGCGCTCCAAGTCACTCATGCATCGAATTCGCAAAATGCGTGATGCACCCAATGTACCCGTCAGCTCTGACTATGAACCCCCCTCGCCAACATCGCCCTCAGATGCTGTTGACCCAAAGACTTCACGTCCCACACATCGCCCGCAGAACTCTTTCCTTGGTCGTTTTGGTGGTTCACGTAGTGCTCAATCTGCCTCGGACAAATCGGAGCCGTTCGTATACATTGAGCCGCAAAGCAGCAACAACAAAGACCTCCCTGCCACCCCAGGTGACTCACCTCCGGATGCCCCTGTAAACGGATACTTTGAGGGTTCATCTAGCGGCGGCGGCGGCGGCCTTGGTTCACCAGGGCTGGGCAGGAAAACCAGCCTCATGAAAAAGATGGGACGTGTCGTTGGTCGCAGCCGGCAATGAGTTTCTCGGCTGGTGCATTCGCGAATTTGTCTAATCTTTTGTTGGTCCTGCGATGGACACTTCCTTTTTATTACGACATGTACCTCGCCTGTTGATTACCTACTATCGCCAGATCCCAAGGGTGCTGTCGCCCTTGATATTTGCAATCCTCTATTTATTACATCCCTTTCACTTCACCTAGTATGGATTACCGTCCCAGTGTTGTTCTCGACTGACTTGAGTCTTTTGGGACATTTCATAGTGGGACATCGTATCTCTTTTCTTTTTCCTATTGTACAGCAGAATGTTCTGGGCGAGATGCATTGCTGGTGGTAGATCGCCCTCTTACTTGTGTGTCTGTGTATGCCTATATCTGATCTAGCCTCATGTATGTAAATATCTTTCAATTCAATCCTTTCACCTTGGACAACATTGGACAACGACGCTGAAGTGTTTGATGAATTGTTTATGATCTCCTGACGTTGATGCCAGCCTCCTCCAAAATATCCTTCACACCAGCTATCTGCACTTCTTCACGGTGGAAAATCCCTGCTGCAAGTGCAGCCTCAGCGCCTGTGTCTCTAAAGACTTGTACAAAATGCTCTCCTGTACCGGCGCCACTAGACGCGACAACAGGAATGTGCACGTTCCTCTTCACGAGGTTGATTAAATCCAAATCGAAACCAAACCCTGTGCCATCACGATCAATACTGTTCACTAAGAGCTCGCCTGCTCCGAGAGTTTCGACGCCTCGTGCCAGCTCCACAACAGAAAGTTGACGTGCTTCTCGTCCGCCAGAAACGGTACATTGATACCACCAAGCTTTGCCCCGCTCATTCTCCGTGCCGTAGATAGTCTCGTCCTTATATGGCCCGCTGTACGTTCCAGAGTCCACATACACTCTCCGTGGGTCTATTGATACCACTACAGCCTGACGGCCGTACACGTGGGCAATCGTCTCAATAGCACTTGTGCCATCACCTTTTCCCAACGCACGAAACCTTTCAACGGCGTACACCGCTTCGGAACCGATGCTGACCTTGTCTGCTCCAGCGCGAAAGTACGTTCCGGCAACTTCCAACGCGCTGCGTTTGGTACCGTCCGGATCAACGGTATCCTTGATGCCACCTCCGATTGTCAGCGGCACAAACACGCGCTCTGCTGCGGCACGAACGACGGCAAGCATGGGTTGATCTTGTAGTGGTGAGTGACGGAATGAAGTGATGTTGAGGAGACAGAGCTCATCCGCACCCTGATCATAGTACCGAGCAGCTAATGTGACAGGCTTGCCAAGATTGCGCACTGCGCTAGCTGTTTTAGTGAGGACGGCGTGTGACGTGGGTTCTATTTTTTCTCGCACATCATATTGATCGCCTTTGGTAACGACGAGATCTCCGTCGTCATTTGCACGGACATCCATGCATGCGATTATACGTTTGGTGAGTCCGTTGCGAGTCGGCAGCGAGAGTGGGTTGGTGAGCACATAAGAAGCTGATACATGAGGCAACCCGGGTCTGCGTAGCCACTGGTCGAGCAGGGCAAGGCCAGCTTGTCCGGATTTCTCAGGATGGAACTGAGTAGCAAACACGCTGCCTTTCCTGACAGAAGATATAAAAAGCTCAGTTCCATATTGGGTGGTGGTATGTATCCATGGAGTGACATCGGGGTATTTCTCCGGGGCGTATTTTGCGCAATAAGAGTGGACAAAATAGTACCGTGATGGGGCAACATTGGTCAGCTCAGGGCTTGGGTTGAACAAATCGGCAGAATTCCAGCCCATGTGGGGAACGGATTTATCAGAAGCGTCAAAAGATTGGATGGGGCATGGCACGATGGCCAAACCTGGAACAGAGGACTCTGAGGAAGACTGGAAGAGGATCTGCATACCGATGCATATGCCAAAGTAAGGACGACCAGATTGAATATAGTCTTTTAGAGGAACTAGTAGACCGCGGGACTGGAGGTAGTGAACGGCTGTTGCAAAAGAGCCTACGCCAGGGAAGACGAGCATCTAATAATGAATTGATTTCTGGGGTTGTCCAAGGAGGAAGCAATACTGACTGTAGCCTTGGCAAAGTCGGCCGGCTGAGTGATCCACGTAAATTCATGTCCGAGCTTTACGAGTGAATTAGCGAGACTTTGAACGTTGCCAGCGCCATAATCCAACAAATACAACATCAAGAGAGAGAGAGAGGGAGATATATATATATATATAATGAAATTTAAATTAAATTACATAACAAATTAGATTAGATTATAAAAGGTGCCTTTCCTTCATATCCACCCAATATTCCCTTCTTGTCCCCCATGTCCAGCAGCCGCCTCTCTGTCGCCGCTTCCACCGCTTCCCCCAATCTTTCCGTCTCAGATAACGTCCTCCGTCGTCGCTCGCTACAGGAGATTCCACCAAGGTTTCTTCAACCTCTAGAGAATGGTGGTATACGCATTCTCATCCTCGAAAATATCTCCCAGGAGGCCGTGTCTGCCTTCAGAACACTAGGCTTTCACGTAGACCATTATACAACTGCGATGGGCGAAGCTGAGCTCATCGAAAAAATTCCCTCTTATCACGCAATCGGCATTCGCAGTAAAACAAAGATCACCAGTCGCGTGATCAGGGCAGCACCAAAGGTATGCCTTATTCCACCCCAACAATCGAAGCGCGCGCATTCCTGACATCAAAAAGCTTCTGGCTATAGGATGTTTCTGCATCGGTGTCAACCAGGTCGACCTCAAGGCTGCAGCAGCAGCTGGCATACCTGTTTTCAACTCCCCGTTCTCAAACTCACGTTCCGTCGCAGAGCTCGTCATGGCAGAGCTTATTTCTCTCTCACGCCAACTCTTCGAACGTTCATATGAACTTCGTAACGGCGTCTGGAACAAGCAATCCAAGGGTTGCTGGGAGATACGTGGAAAAACCCTCGGCATCGTCGGTTATGGCCATATTGGTTCCCAGCTTTCTGTCCTGGCCGAAGCCTTTGGTATGCGCGTCCTCTTCTACGACGTTGTAAACATAATGGCTCTTGGATCCGCCCGTCAAGTACCCACCCTTTCTGCCCTCCTCTCCGAAGCAGATTTTGTTACTCTGCACGTCCCAGAGGTTCCGGAAACGCTTAATCTTATCTCAACTCAACAATTGCGTGAAATGAAAAAGGGTTCTTACCTAATTAACAATGCCCGAGGCAGAGTCATGGATATACCGGCTGTCATCGAAGCTCTAAAATCTGGCCACCTCGCCGGTGCAGCCATGGACGTATTTCCCCATGAGCCTGGTTCCAATGGTCCTGGTTTTGACGACAAACTCAACCCTTGGGCCAGCGAGCTCAGGGCCCTCTCAAATGTCATCCTCACACCCCACATCGGTGGATCGACAGAGGAGGCGCAGAAATTGATTGGTGACGAGGTTGCTCAGGCTCTCTCAAGCTACCTTGGCTATGGTTCGACACTTGGAGCCGTCAACTTCCCCGAAGTTGACCTTCGGGCAATTACTGCCGAGCAGGACACTCAGATACGTATTTGTCATGTCCACAAAAATCAGCCTGGTGTGCTCAGGCAGATCAACGAAGTCCTCGCTCCATATAACGTCGAAAAGCAGTTCTCCGATTCCAAGGGTGACATTGCCTACGTCATGGCTGATATTGCAAACGTCAGCCGGGCAGATGTCAGCAAACTTCAAGAGCTTATTGATTCTACTGATGCCAATATCCTCACCCGATTTCTTGCTTAGTGAAGTACACTCGTCAACCGAACTCATCCTGTTTTAATGTCCCACTCCCATTCAACTGGACACTTCTCTTGTAATAGATATCAGTACAACACGTTCTTGTACTAGTTGTGTACTACTACCTATTGACTATTCAGTCATCTATTGCACTAAGTATAACAAGAAAACGACTTATGTTTCCTCTTCTGGGTCACCGATGCCACTAGCGAGAATTGCGAATTGCGTTTCCATTTCCGGGAGGCATGGAGAGTCATAGATTTTGCATGTACGCGTATTGCCACGCGACTTTTTTAACTGAAGTCTACTATCGTGTCAAAATTTAGTCTTTCGATTGTGATATAGCGCTCACCGCGTTGTAGAGGCGTGCGCCATGATATTTCCGCCAATTGGTTTCTTTTCGTTGCCAGCGTACGGACCAGCTGCAGCGTCTGGATTGGACATGACCTGATTTGTGACTACCACGGCAATTCCGAACTATGGGACTCTAGATAAACGAAGAAGGGGAGGAGGAGTCGGGCATTTACCTCGTCTGCCAATCGTTGTAGGGTACGCAAAAATTTCCCGAGGTGGTTTTGACGGCTTGAAAGCTCTCCACGACCACTGAAGTCAGTGCGATAAAGTGCTGTACACGAGTCCACAATGAGCAGACAAAATCTAGGTAGTAGTGTCAATGTATGCTTTCCTTGATCTATATCGTAATATTACCTTGACTCGGACATTAATGCGCTCGCGCTAGTTAGCAATGCATTTTGATGATCCGCGTTATATGCCCTGGCATATGCGACGTTATCCAACACTTCCTCGCCATTAAGACCATATCTCTCTGCAACCGCGAGCAGGCGGACAGGTCGGAACGTCCCTTCTGTATCGATATATAGACACTTGCCCTCGCCTCCTCCCATACTTACAGGAAGTTGGCAAGTGACGGCCAGTGTATGGCATATTTGTGACTTTCCTGTCCTAAATTCTCCAAATAATTCAGTGATAGCGCCAGTCTCGATGCCACCTAAGAAGATAGTTGGAGCATATATTTGCGTTACAGCGGCTGGCTTACCCCCGAGTAATGCATCAAGCTGCTTCGAGCCAGTTGTAATATGCACAAGTTCCGAACGACGCGCATGGACCTCGGTTGCGCTTTGAAACCCAAGCGGCACAATTTTCTGAGCTAGAGCAGCTAATGTCAAAGTGTGGGCGGGTATTCAACATTACGACCCACCCTCCGCTAAGATCTTGTCCGCTTTCTGGTCTGATATGCCCTTGATTGTAACCAAGTGTTTCTTGGGCGTGAATGCAACAGCCTCAACTGTGTTGAGGCCGGCTTCTGCTAGTTTCTTGATATCATTGATATGGATACCAGCTTCCTGAAGTTTATTGACTAAAAGAGGACCAGTGAACGCGTAATCATCGTTGGGTTCTCCAGGCGCTTGAGAAGGTTGCGACATTGGTGAATGGTAAGTTAGATAAAGTGTGGCAGTGCTCAGTTCACTTTGTGAAACGCGTACGATCACGTGCTCGCGTACTGATTATAGTATCATTAATCTTTATTATTATTCAAGAGTATCAAGACTGGTAAGAGATGGAAGAAATCGGCACATCCTTTTTGTACGTCCGTTCTAAATGATCGACCGCTTTCACGTCCAATATGACCCGTGGCCACTTGAGTAATTCGTAGACTGTAAGTTTGTTGGTTGTGATCAACATCACCTTCTGGATGTTCCTAATCGCCCTTTCCAAAGTAACAGGCGGAGTAGACTCGCCAGTAACAAAGAGCGTCTTCCTCATACCAAGATGGTCAATCCGTTGCGCAAGATGCTTGGTCTTGCCGTGGGGCCAGCTCAACTGGGTGACAACGCCAAGCCTTTTATCTCGCAGCTTTGCGCTCAAGGCAACGCGCATACCCATTTCGATGACTTTTCGGGGTAATTTGGTGCTAAAGTCGCGTGGCTTAGGGCCAAATGCGACGCCTCCTCCAACAAGCATAGGGCTCTGACCATCACCCAACCGTGCGTTTCCGCTACCCTTTTGTCTACGAATTTTGATGCCAGAGCCGCGGACCTCTCCACGAGTTTTGGTGCTGGCAGTACCTTGGCGGAGAGAGTCGCGATGGTGGACGGCACATAGATGAAGGATATCACGACGTAACGGCTGATTGAAGACTGTTGGATCCAAGGTAGCGACATTATCTCGTGAGGCATTGATTCTGCCCTTCAGTGGTTGCGATAGAGCTATAAATACAGGTTTAAGATAGGGCGCAGCTTAGAGAAAGTTAAATTATTTAGACAAGAGATCGCAAAGAAGCATACCTGTCTTAAGAGGGGCAGTATCTGATGGCGGTTTCTTTGGTGCGAGTCGTGCCATTGCGCGAACCGTATTCTTCCAACCGCCATTGCTATTTAAGGCCTACAATTTGGTATGTTGTCAGATATCATGCTTAGAAAGATGGGTCGGTATGGTCTTACGGCTATGCGTAACATCAAACGTCTGTTCGCTTTGCTGCTGGCACAATGGCGGGAGAAAACAATGCTTAGTCAGCTGGTGGCCGGCATTTACCGAAAGAAACTGAGTAGGTGTTTTCAAGCCACAGCTATCATACCAAACTCATACGACCTCAAGAACAGGTGCGCTTAAATTGCTTCATCAAACGTCATTTAATCAACGCAGAATTTTTACTCCCGACAAAAATGGCTTCCTCTCCAAAGGCCGTTCAGACATTTGGCAAAAAGAAGGTCGTCCACTACACAGCTATTTGTTGATGATATATGTACTCACAGGTATTCTGGTATTTAGACAGCAACGGCCGTTGCTCATGCTAAGGAAGGTCGTGGTCTGATTCGTATCAATGGATCCCCTATCCATCTTGTACAACCCGAGATACTACGATTGAAGGTGTACGAACCCGTTCTTGTTGCAGGAGAGGATGCTTTTTCTGAGATTGATATTCGAGTGCGTGTAAAGGGGGGAGGTCATACGTCCCAGATATATGCTATCCGACAGGCCAT
The DNA here is from genome assembly GCA_900068965.1 of Calocybe gambosa. NCBI lineage: Eukaryota > Fungi > Basidiomycota > Agaricomycetes > Agaricales > Lyophyllaceae > Calocybe > Calocybe gambosa. The sequence continues at coordinate 75,944 of CEMU01567613.1, forward strand.
TGCGAAGGCTCTTGTCGCATACTATGCAAAATGCCATGACGCTTACAGCGCCCTGGAATTGAAGAAAAAGCTTGTAGCTTATGATCGCACTCTATTGATTGCGGACCCCAGGCGGATGGAACCCAAGAAGTTTGGTGGGCAGGGTGCCCGCGCGCGCAGACAAAAGAGGTGTGTATTGTTGATTTCCTGACTCTGACTGGTGTTTAATCTTTTTTATTTCACCCTACTAGCTACCGTTAAACAGTTATTTGTGTTGTCCATTGTCAATGTCTATTGTGCTACTCGAAAATCATGGCCAAAGCGGCCAAGCATCGATATTAGATTTAGATTCGTAGTACATAAGCATAAGCATTGCAAAATGTGATATTCACGTGCTGCTGAATGCTGTTCGTTCTACGCGCTCCAATTGACTTCTCGGTTGCGCGTTTGCATAACTTGTGCGTTTGCCCCCTCAGAACAAGGAGCGCTTGATGTCTTCTACTCGTGAACCAACAAAAATTCCGGAGATTTTTCGAAATCTTGATGGATCCCAGTGGCATGTATTCGTGGAAGCAGCAGGCATCACTGGACGACCTGGGATCATACGCAACCTACAGGTAATCTCTCGACCTTTCAAACGCATATATACTAATGGACTTTCCATTTAGAAAGCTGGTGCTGTTATCTGCTCCGATCCTAGAAAAGCACAGGTCATACTCGTCGACTCAAATTCGGCGGAGGGTAGATTATTTATTCTTGATTGGGGTAGCGACCCCAATAAAGTCGTGTTGAACTATCCCTGGGTACAAGCTTCAATCGCTGCCTCCAAAGTTTTAGGACAAGAAGATCAGTGGGGCGGACACCTCACGGTTAACGACGGGCTACCCGTGTCAATGCTGGACCAGGGCGAGAGTCCACCCAAGTGAATTTATTCTTTTTCTTCATAAGAAATATATGTTCACACTTACCGATATGATATGTGAAGCTCACTACCAACACCGCGTATTACACCCGTTGAAGTTGCTGCCACTGAGCCTATATCTCCTTCGCAGCAACCCACGTCTTCCGACACGGCAACAGAAGCTCTACAACCAGTGCAGCTAATGCAGAGCATGTCTCGCCACTCCTCGGACGCTCAAAGCACCTTGACTTCAGACGTATTTCAACATCTTCCACCAGAAACGATGGCAACGTTGGCACAGGCTATGATGCAACGATATCCTCCTCCAGGCCTAAATTCCGGGTTACCACCAGTCACTGGTATCGGTGGCACCCCCCAACCGATGCTGAATTTTAACCAGCCGTTTTTTCCCCTCTTGTCGCAAGGCATGGGTTCGTGGAATATATCTCCTGTACAAAATTTTGGATTTCCGCTCTTCAATCCACAGATGATGAACTGGTCAAACCCTAGCCAATCCAAACAGCTGCCCCCACATGGAGGCATGTTTGTTACTGAAGCATATCCCTTGGCTAATAGGTCAATTGATGTGTCGGGCTCAA
>CEMU01567613.1:81968-94976 GCA_900068965.1 Calocybe gambosa
ATCTGGCGGCGCTCATTCTCATTTAGGAGCTCACGTTTGTCATAGCGCTCGATGGTTCCGGTGATAGACTTGGTCGCGACTTCAGCGGGGATCTGGCGTTTGTCAATGGGCTCGACGGTTCCGATGATGGAATTGGTTGTATCCTCAGCAGGAAATTGGCGCTTAACATAAACTGCCATAACACCAAGGGGCTCGAGGTCGGAGACTGGGGTCTAAGTCAAGTGTTAGAAAAGGGCTGAATGCAGCAAAGCTGACGTACGTTGAGGGGAATAGGCGAGGCAAAGACCTGAGCAACCAGGAGGAGGACGGCGACGATATAGATACTTTTGAGCATTCCGATTATCAGCAATTGGAAGTTGTGGACAATGTTGTGAAAGTTAGTGGGGAGAAAAGTGAGTCAAAGAGAGAAAGGAAGGCGTCCGGGCCTCAAAAACAACGAACTAGAAAACAGGTTATAGCAAGAATCAAAAATCGAAAATATTGGCCTACGTACGAAAAGGAAGAAGACAAGATGGAATAGTGAGTCGCATTGACATCTGTTACTTTATATAATGGGGGGCACGACAGACCATGATGGTTGTTATGAGACTCGCACGTGACCTTCCACAAATAACATACCCCTCCATGCCAGATATACGTTTCGCAAAAATTACTACAGACCCTCGCTTTCGTCGCCCTCGGAAAAAAAGAGAAAAGGTGGTGATAGATGATCGGTTTAAGAGTATCATCGCCCACGATAAACGACTCAAACAATCAGGTAAACATCGTCGTCACCTCACGGCCAACTTGTATTGATCCATAACTAGATAACTACGAGAGACCTGTTCAGACTGTTCATGAGAACGATGGCTCGAAATTTATCCATCTACATGGGGGTGTTCAACAACATGTTCAGCCATTGGCCTTGCCTGACTATGCTCGTGGTGAAGTCCTCCTCGACTCTTCAGACGAAGATGATGATAAAGCGACTGAAAAACCGACCCTCCATATGGAGGACTTGACCAATGCCGATGCTCAGTTATCATCTGACAATTTTAGTGTTGAAGTTGATTTCAATGAAGATGACTTTGCCGCCTTGGATGCCCAGGTAGCCACATTCAACGCAGCAAACCCTAGGAGCATCGAACGGAAAGTGGTGCCTACGAAGCGCCTGGCTGCAATTAACCTGGACTGGGACCACGTTCGCGCGGCACACCTCTTCAAGATATGCTCCTCCCTTCTTTCCCCCATCGCCCCAATGGCCTCTTCCTCTAGCAAACCTACTGAAAATCGGAAGAGGTTATCTGCTGGGATTGCAAAAGGAAAAATCCTTAGCGTCAAAATCTACCCTAGTGAATTCGGCAAAGAGAGGATGGCACGAGAAGAAATAGAAGGGCCTCCATCCGAGATATTTAGAAAGGACAAGGACGGTGAAGTCACTATACAGAACATTTACGACGTGGGAGAGCAGGACAACCATGATGAAGACGCCTTGAGGAATTACCAGCTCGAACGTCTCCGGTTTGTCCACTTCTGTCGCTCCTAGTCATTCAAACAATGACTGGCTTTCCTTCAGGTATTTTTATGCGATCATAACTTGTGATGCCGTAGATGCCGCAACACATGTTTATTATGAATTGGAAGGTACAGAACTAGAACGAACAGCCAACGTTTTTGATTTGAGTTACGTGCCCGATGACATGAATTTTGACGAGGACTTCAGGTAACTATTTTTACGCCGTTGTTGCACATGCCTCATGATTACTCTAGAGATCAGGCAACGGCTGATAGTATCGCAGACTACAAGGGCGTAGATTTTGTTACCGACGTGCGTTTTCCCCTTCTCGAATTTACCTCTTACATAAATGTGGATGCTCTTTAGGCCCTCCGACACTCTAAAGTGAAGCTCACATGGGAGGAGGATGACCCTCAACGGAACGGTTTTACGCGACGCACTCTTACTAAGGAAGAGATAGAAAATGAGGACTTTCGGGCTTATCTTGCCTCTTCGTCGTCGGAATCAGAGCCAGAATCCATATCAGCAGAAGATAAATCCGGCTCGAGAAAACAAGTCTCACGTGATAGACTCCGCAAACTCTTTTTCGGTGGTGGGAACGACCTGCCAGAAGGTTGGAATCGTGACTCAGATAGTGTTGATATGCAGATAACTTTTACCCCCGGGCTAAGCGAAGGAAAGGATGAGACCACGCTTGATAAATATCAGCGGAAAGTGCAGGAGAAAAAAAAGCGGAAAAGAGCAGAGATCAGGGACAAAGCGTTACAGGCCTCATGCAACAAGGTCGATGATGATGATTTCTTCGATGCCGAGAAGGAAAGTAGCAGTCAGGAACCAAAACACGAAACGACACCGTCAAAACAGAATAAGCGGCCCCCAAGTACAGCAGAAGAACTTGCGCTTCTTGTCGCATCTGACGATCCTAATATCCGACCTAATCACTTTAACCTGAAATCGATATTGAAAGCTGAAAAAAAGGCTTATCGGAAGAGGAGGGGTGATAGCGACCGTGACGACAATGAGTCTCAGTCGGAATTCGTCATCGATGTAAATGATGAGCGCTTCAAGGTTCTTCATGAGGATCACCAATTTGCGATTGATCCATCCAACCCTCAGTGCGTCGTGTTTGCTTCGTTCTACCCAAGCTAAATCTCCCCCCAGTTTCAAGAAAACGAAAGCCATGGACGCGATTCTGGGGGAACGTTCTAGGCGACAAAAAATCGCTAATTTAGGTCGTATGCCCACACCAATCGACCCTGAGAGTGAGAAGGATCTCACAAAATTGGTCAAAAGTGTAAAGCGCAAAGGTTCCAGTTTTAACTCGGCCAACAAAAGGCACAAGTCTAGATAAACTCTGAGTTGTGTCGGGACCAAATCACCTTTGCTCTGGGACCCGCTGAGAATATACTATTCATAAAGGTATCCAACATAGATACTTGAATGTTGCAATACGAAAAAGTATCATGCCATAGAGTATATAACGGATCGTCTGGAGGATGTGTTTTTTTATGAAATTTTGACATTCGAGAAATCCATCTCCGGATGAGCAGCTTGGAATTTCTTGAGCATCTGTGATAGCGATGATTCCAAGAATTTGAATTTCTCTGTGTGCTTACCTCCATCTTCTTGAGCTCATCCGAGGTGGGTTTTCCCATTTGCTATATGAATCAAGGTTAATGGAGTGAATATGTCTAGAAGGACAAAGCACACCTTTTGCTGATTGTCGAACTAGGAAAAAAGCGCATCAACGTTTGGCATAAGTAGAGAGAGGTTCATACCATCATTTTTTCGACCATACCCCTTTTAAAGGGAATAAACAATTAGCAATCACGCGCTATGCGAATGCATTCACCTCGTCTCTCCATCCAAGTCACTCAGTTTGCTATTTTTAGGCTCTATTTTGGTGGTATCGACCTTCGGGTGATGGGTCAGAACGTTCTCCCACCAACGCTCCTTATTTATCTTCTCGAGGTGAATTAATACTAGCTGTTGGTCCTCTATAGAAACTATAGGAAACACATGAGGCGTTTCTAGTATCTAATCACATACCAAGTGTCCATGTGCTTTCCTCAACTTTGATTTCTTTGCAGAGTTCTCCCTCCATGATCTTATCTCCGCCTTTTATGCCTACGGAAAGTTTTTTCTTCTCTATCACAACTACGAGGTCTTTTCCTCTAGTCCCCTTGGGTACAGGAACGCTGATATCGACATCTCCTAACTCTTGGCTCCATTTATAGGGTAAGGCTGATAGGAGATCGTATGTATTAATAAGCCTTTTGGCTGAAGCGTTCGCGTACCAGCCTGCTCCTCTTGTTCTTTGGCACGATCTGCAGCGTCACGAGCTTCACGCTCCTCCTTGGAGAGACTCTCATAATCGTCTGAAAACATGGTGATGGATCAGGGCAGTGAATTGATGTGTTCGCGTTATAATGATTAATCCTGTTTGTCCTTGATGAAACTAGCAAATGGTAACAAACAAGGTTCTCTGTGTCCTTCAAAGCCTTCAGATCTCAAAGCTCAGCGTTTAGCGATACGTCGATCGTGCTCGACGGTGGTCCGTTCAATGACTAGCACAGGCGCCTGGTCAGACTTTGAGGTTGGCACTCACGCTTGTAATATACACCTTCTCATCATGTGCCCCATAGGCCATCCGTCATTCAGTCAAAAACAACACAGTCGATAAGCTAAAGCAAATCTTGTCAGGAATCAATGAGGAATGCAATACACACATTGCAAAGACTGGTAAAAAGCAAGAGGTTATCGACAGGATTGTATCAACTTTAGACGCCTGGCGGTCACAGAGCCAGGAGGCGAGGTATTTGAAGGCCAAGGCGATCATTAACCAAGTGAGGAATACCGGCTTGTGAGTGGTAAACGCCCTTCATTCGCAGTCTACCAGGAGAGGTTATTATACCTTGGTGGTAGACACCTTCTGGATGTCTAGAAAAATCTGAACAACTAAAAATACAGTTATGCTTCAAGTCGAATGGCTGCCGAGTCGGTCGCTCTACCTCAATCTACCGTGCCAAGCCACGCTCTATCAAGCGTTATGAAAACTAATCTTTCCGGAACCATGCCTGGGTCAAGTTCTATTCCCCGCTACGATCCCTATGCGCCTCCTCCTCGAAAGCCTCCTCCAGGCCCTGCCACTTCTGCCCTCGCGAAATCGATAGGTATGTCATTGAGTATATCTATATACTATCCTTTTACCTCCGATCCAACAAGGCATCCGGTTCAAGGAGTCACCTTTTTTTAGAATCGATCAAGCTGTCTCTGGCGTGGTAGAATGCCCAGGTCTGAAATAATTATAATAATTACGCCCTTATTCAATGATTCAACATAGAATCGGCCAGCGCTACTGATCGCCGACAGCAAACACTTACCTTCACCCTTAATAGTGACCACCTTTCGAAACTTAAGTCGCCAAAGTAGGTATCTACCCAAGGCTTTTTTTTCAAGACGCTAACAATTCCGTCTCAGCGGAAAACACCAACTCCGCTTGTTTTGTACTTCCTCAGTATTCTATGGCGGACCAAATTCGCTTCGAGCGAGCAATGCTCCCTGCCCAATCGAATTCCCGCCAACATGCGAAGTCCGCGTTAATAGCGTCCAATTGACGGTAAATTTAAAGGGACTCAAGAAAAAACCCGGGACTGCTCCTCCGCCAGATATCGCAAAATATTGTCGCCTAACTACACTCTCCAATAAAATTGAGATGGTATACGTCAATAGCCAACAGCCTATCCAACCGAAAGTGAGCGCATTTTCTTTTCGAAGGAACGCTTGCTAAAGCTTTAACTTCAGAAATACTACCTTGTCGTGATGCTCGTCGAAGCTACAACTGTCGACCGCCTTGTTTCTGACTTGAAGAATGTAAATTATCGGAGCAGTCATTATATTCGACAGTCAAGTATGGATTTGCCCTTACCGCTCTACAGCTTTACAGATTTTTTCTAGTGGTCGCGTCTTTGGCGGAAGATGATGATATTGTAGTCGGACCACAGAAGATGTCGCTCAAGTGCCCAGTACGTGGTCGCCTGAGCTTCTGAGTGAAACTAATGAGCTGTATAAGTTGAGTTTTGTGCGTGTGAGCACGCCATGTCGGTCCTCTCGTTGTGTTCACCCCCAGTGTTTCGATGCGACATCGTGGTTCTCCGTGATGGAACAGACAACCACCTGGTTGTGCCCTGTTTGCGAACGGACATTGGATTGTGGTGAACTGATCATCGACGGGTATACAATGCTTGTCATGTTCTCCCCTGATAAAACTTATCATCTCCCAGATACTTCGACGAAATTTTGAGGCAAACGCCTGATAGTGTGGAAGACGTTATAGTTGAAGCCGACGGCGAATGGCATACATCTGACAACAATTATGGTTCGATAGCATGGAAAACGTTGCATCCTCTGGCGGCTTCTGACCCGAAGCCTCCACCCATTCCGCGACCCAGTTCCCGACAGTCTATGTCAAGAGTCGATGCGAATGGTAAGGTCACGCCAAGTAGCCACGAGATATTTGTCCTTGACTCAGATGATGAAGATGAGGGTCAAGTGAAACGCGAGCTATCGCTTGCAAGCGGCTCTCAATTATACGATAATAGTTCCGTGCCTCAAACCCAAACCCAAACCGAGTCCGTTATTGATCTTACCGCCGATTCCGACGATGACCAGCCACCGACAACTCGAGCGGAGAAGCGTAAAACAACGGATCGTGAACCATCGTCGACTTCGCCAACTGAACAAGTTTGGAAGAAAAGTAGAATGGATCCTCTACTATCCCCTCGCATTGCACATGACAGTACTATCGAGTACAGCGCTCCGGCTTCACACAGCCCCCCTATCCCTCCTCTCCGTTATATGAACTCATATCAAAGCCCCCGCTATTCCAACGGCACCGACGGCAACCCGTCAGCAGTACAGAATCGGTTATCGCTTCCCAGTATAAACTCTATACTACCTGGAGCGAGTGGACGCTGGCCGTAACTATTAGTGTTTCCGAGCACTCACTTCAACTAGATACGTTACACTCACCTATTCATCCAGGACCTTCTGTGTTATTTATACTATTGATGACTCGCGCGCGCCTCTGCTATGTGTCTAGGCTATCAGTACAAATTACTAGTGCATAATTTTATCCAAGATTCACCTTGAATTTTTTGTGTTTATTTATGTATGAGTACGTGACGAACCGCGACCTACTTGAGCACTTCCTTGCAGGCAAGGGCAAGAGCTGCTATCTTCAATGGTTACAGCCTTCTTTAAACGGCTTTTCAACTCCACAAACTGCACATTCCATATCAAGCTGCGTCCGTATCAAGACAGTTGTCTTGACGCCTGCTTGAATGCCCTTGGAGCCGGTGTCTCGCGCATAGGTGTCTCTTTGCCGACTGGTTCTGGAAAAACAACAGTATTCATATCTCTTTTGTCAAAAATACAAGCTCCCGTCGCCAATCCGAAGGCTTCACGCTCGCTCATCATCGTGAATAGCATTGAACTTGCTCGCCAATCCGCAAATCAAGTATCTGCTCTTTTTCCAACTTGGTCTGTCGAACTCGAGCAGGGCGCAAAACATAAAGCGACTGGAAATGCAGACGTGTAAGTCGCCTTTGTCCTTTTGCCATACACTCGGCTGATGGTTGACAGCACCGTTGCGACCTACCAAACGCTGCTTAGTACCAACCGTTTAGAAAAATTTGACCCAAGCCGTCTAAAGGCCATAATTATTGACGAGGCGCATCACGCTGCCGCCCCTTCGTGAGTCGATTGTTTCTGACTAGTGTGCGCTCCCAAACATAAACACAGATATCTTCGTCTCCTATCACGGTTTGACCTATCCATAAAAAATCCAGACCCTGGAATTTTGCCACCGGTCCTTACCCACAAGATACCAATCATTGGATTCTCTGCAACATTCAGCCGTCACGATGGACTTGCTCTAGGCTCAGTATTTGAACAGATTGTTTATCACCGAGATTTTTTGGACATGATTACAGAGCAATGGTAACTACGCGTTTCTCACAGATGGATGTTTCTGAATAGAACCAGGCTCTGTGATGTCCAGTTTACATCTGTTCGCGCCAAAATTGACCTCAGAAATGTCACAATCAGTACACAAACAGGAGATTTCAATCCGACAAGCCTAGCTCACGTTGTCAACACTGAGAGAATAAATGAGCTTGTCGTCAAAACATGGCTCGATCGTGCCGGTATACCCCTTGTCACTTCTGATGAAGTTTAGCTGACCCCCCTGCATAGCCAAGCGCAAAGCAACGCTCGTGTTCTGCGTTAACATTGCCCACGTAGAGACTTTGACCCAGGCGTTTCGTCGCCACGGAATTGACGCTAGATATGTGTACTCGAAAACGCCTGCCGCAGAACGCAAAGCCCTCATTGCATCGTTCAAAATTGGCCAGTTCCCCGTTCTCTTAAATTGTGGTAAGCTAGTCACAAGGCTTGGGGGAATCTTAGTTTAACACGAAATTTCAAAGCGATCCTGACTGAAGGTGCTGACATTCCCAATATCGATTGTATTATTGTCGCCCGTCCAACTCGCTCCCGCAATTTGTTTGCTCAGATGGTGAGCACCTTCTTTGACAGTTATACATTAGTAATAGCTACCAAGATTGGGCGTGGAATGCGCCTTTCTCCTGACACTGGGAAGAAGAACTGCCACATCATAGATTTTGTGGACAACACTAGCAAAGTAGTAGGCTTGGTCACGACCCCCACCTTATTTGGACTCGACCCAGGGGAGATTAACATCGAGGGTAGGGCTCTTTACTTCATCGTTGAGATTAATTGGTATAAAAAATGCAACATAGATGAAAGTTTGGACTCTCTGATAAGGGCTGCAAGCGAAAAGATGGCACGTAATGCTAGCGGACACAAAGAAGAGAATCAAGATATACCCGAGCCAGCTTCCGTGACATATACAGATTATGAAAATCCCTTTTTGCTAACCAACGGCGCATCCGGTGCACCTCATATCACTTCGTTAAGCAAATATGCCTGGGTGGGCTGCGGCAACGATATCTATGTTTTGGAATGCTTTGATAAAGGGTTTGTGCGGGTGAAAAGCATCCAGACCTCAGAAGGTAGGCGCCTTTTCAGGTGTAATTCATAGCTTTGATCATAGTGCAATCTTAGGTCAACGTTTTGAGGCTCACTTCTCACCCTCTGCATTGGACAAAAGCACCGCCGCCTCGCTGAAATTGTCTCCGTACATGCGCAGTCGACATATCCTTACCACTATCACGTTAGAAGAAGCCATTCGAGGATGCGATACCTTCGTGCTGAACAAGATTGCACGGACACCTATGCTATCCATGGGGTAAGGAAATTTGCAATCCTGGTGGCCAACGTTGGCTGATAAAAAACTAGTCTCCTGCGGTCCGCAAAATGGCGCAAGTTACCTGCTACGGATGGACAAAGAAAACTGATAGCTCGGCTCTGGTTCAAGCCTAGCATTACAGATGACTCGGGCGATCGGGACTCCCGACTTACCAGACTCCAGGAGTTGACAAAGGGAGAGGCGTCCAATATTATTATCAGATTCAAAAATGGCGCTCAGGTGAAATGCTCTGTAACGTGTTATGATTTTTATTCATCATGTGTAGAAACGTTACAAACAGAAGATACAACAGCTCGCGAAGCAAGAGTCCTCAGCCCTAAAGGAGAGCCTTCGCAGGGAAAAGGAAACTGTTAAGGTCGGACCGCTTCTCCCTACCATGCTATCAACCCATTAGTCTGCCATTGGAAAGAAGAGGAGACACTGCTTGATGGCTTTGAAGGGTCATTACTGCAGCGCTCTGGGCCAAAAACATTGCGTTATTCAGCTTTTCCGGAACACCAAATGCATCTGGATGCTGGACAAGACTCGCGAGCAGCGAGCCAACGAATGAGTCGCCTGCGCCAGTGACGTTGACGACGCTTGCTTGGTGAGGAGGAAAATGCTGCAACACAATCATCTCGTTCGATGTTCCACGCGCCTTGATTCTGCGTTGAGAAGATGGGCTGTGATCAGCAGCCCATGACGCGAGTTCAGCCTCCCCAGATATGCGCATAGCAACAAAGGCCCCTTGTGGTCCGCACTTGATCACTAGTCTTCGGAAGAATGGGAGAAGTTTAACTGCCATTGTAGCAATGCCATCTTCTACCAGAAAGGCAAGGGTGCCTTGTGTAGAGCCTTCAGAAGCATTTTTCTTTGCAAGTTGTTCTAGTTCTAGGCGAAAAGCGGACCCGAGCGCAAAATTGTCGATTACTCGCCAATATGCTGGATGAGATGTTAATTCCAGGCTTTCCGCGCCATTGAACAGCTGCACAAGCTCGGAAATATTGGGAGAACTGAAAGTAATAGGAGCCTGTGTTTGCAAGGTGTCGAGAGACGCGGCAATTGCGGGTAAGATGACCGAGGATTTGGCTTTAGAAGTAGGTTCACTAAAAGATGCATTGAAGCACTCTGCGTTATATCGAACCTCGTGTTAGCTCGACTTACAAGAATACTGTTCAGCCGAACAAGTCAAAACCAAAATTTCCGAAAACGTGGATTTCAAACAGACAGACCTTCGATACCATTTTCCCGGCAGTATTTGACAATGACTTCAATACATTCAGATGAAAGATTGCCATCGAATGCTACAATGCGGGGCTTTTCCTTCCGTATGCGTGATATGGCCTAGTATGACTCAGAAATCAGGAATAGTATACAAAAAATACATAGACAACTGACTGTCTGTCCCTCCATTGATGCAGCAATATCCATATCTGCGACGCCACCGATGAGGCCACCATTAACGTCAAGGTTCATGCTGCATACGGCCGTCCGTTTACCGCTTCCGATAAAACCATCAAATCTCATGCCGATTCTTTTCGTTTCTTCCACTAGAAGCCGTCCAAACGCGTCATTGCCTATTGGAGAAACTAGAAAGGAAGAGAGATGTGGTGCACTGGAGGAAAATATGCGGTGTGCAGCCTCAGCCATATTCCGTGCAACGCCACCTAACGAGGTAGAAATCACACCCGGAGTTGTCGAATACATTGCCAAAGGTGTGTTTGTTCCTTTTGCGGTCTGTGAAGTAATGTCGATAGCAGAGCAACCAACTACTACGAGATCAGCAGGAGGCTAGTAGAGCGACTCAACTTTGGAAATGGGAGTGACAATGTATGAACTGACAAGAGTAGAACTATGTGTTACAGTCCCAATGTGCTGAACATCAATCAGTGTCTACTCTGCACAACTACCGAAAAGGGTTGCTCCTTACAAGCCCGTTGGTAAGTTTGTGAAACTCCATCGCAATCTGTCCACCTGGTATAACATTCAATGATTTGGTTTTGAGGAATGAATGGCGTCCAACATACCCACAAGAGCTGTATTCTCGAGAAGGGCAACATTGGATGTACGAGAAATGCCTTGAGTGAGTTCTCCAACTCGACTCAGAAGCCAGGGCGTCGCCTCTTTGCCACGCTTAGATATACCATTCAACTCAGATTCAGCGACGGCTTGATCAACCGCCTTTTGTATCGACAGTCCTGCTTGTTCAAATTGTGGCGGTATGGGAACAGCGAACAGTGCACCATTGTTCATCCCAAATTGCCACTGTGTATCTTCGAGCCACGTTTTGGTTAATTTAAATGAGCACATAGAAGCAGCATACGCAAGATCTGAGCAGCCGTCGCTGGATCACTGACGTTCCACGGGGCCTAGAGATATAACTGATGGTTAAATCCTAGTGCATGCATAAGAAAGATACTCACGTTGAAGCCGCTGCTACGAGAAAAGAAGGCAGGGAATTCACAAGAGGTTCCATATGTCAAAACAGGGACACCAAGCGTTTCCTGCATAGACACGATTCGGGAGATAAAAAGTTGAATCAGTACGTATACTTACAAGGTACTCGAGAGTCCTATTCGAAGTGTGAACATGTTTCGATTACTTGGCCAAGAAACACACCTTCCAATGTCCAAGATGGATTTGACGCCTGATGAGACCACCCCCACAGGACATCGAGCCAGCTCGTTTAAGTCAGCGGAAACATCCATGGCTAAATTAGTGGGATATTGTGTTAAGTTGGCAATATTGAATATGCTGAAAACCATTGACAATTTTCTCCGCCACGATGAACTCCCCCCAATCTATCAGAGTTGAGACCATAACGAGAGAACTGAAAAAACATTTGCCGTACCCTCCAGTCGAGAAAACCTATATTCCTTTAGCATGTCCAATGTACATCAAGACATTGCATTGCATACCTTGATTCCACACAATGCGGAGAATATCAAGGTTGTGCTACAGGTAGTCCCTACGTGTCGAGCATAAGTACGCGTTTTCTATGACGCAGGCAATGGGTTACCTCCGTCGGATTTCATGGCGATAGCAGGTGCGATATCTCGGCGCGAAATTTTTGCAGGCTTAGAATCTTTGCTTGCGAGTCTTTCCAAATGTTCTTCGTTCAAACCGATTTTGACGCGACCGGCGATCATGCCAATTGTTGCAGGGATGGACCCCGTGGATCTGACGATTTTTTCTAATGACATTGCCAGTTTGAGGTTATCTGGATAAGGAAAGCCATGAGTAACTAGGGCAGTCTCGAGAGCAACAACAGGTTTATTGGCTGCAAGCGCCTCCTCGACTTCTGGAAGAATATCAAGATGCGAATAGCGTTTTCGTGAAGAAGCAAGTTGTGAGAATAACCTGGCAACAAATCTAAGGGAAGAGTTTTGGGAACTGGTAGCAAGCAACATAGCTTTGTAATGAATATACTCGGTTGCCGTCAGGCTCTTCCAGTCACAGGCATGTCCATCTCGCCATCTGCTTCAGCTGAGGCCTCCTTGAAGATACCTCAGGGCTTATGTGCTCTCTCCTTCGCCCAATTAGATGTTCAACAGATTATCAAGTCTGTTCAAAATGATGCGGCAGGCGCCACCGCTGTCTTCATAGGTCAGACGACTCTTCAGGACATCTTACTGAAACCATTCAACCATCGCCACAGGCACAACTCGCAACTCATTCAAAGGTCCGCATATAATCACAAGACAAACACGAGAATCTAGATGTGTTTACGCCAGGGAAAACTGTGACTCGTCTTGAGTACCAAGCCTACTCAAAGCTCGCAATCAAAACACTGTCGGATATTGTTCGTGATGTCGCGTCCTCAGCGCAACGCTCAGAGCACCAGGCACTATCCCAAGAGTGGCAGCCTCCTATACGAAGTGTTATCTATCACCGCCTCGGCGTCGTGCCAGTCGGAGAGGCTTCCATAGGTACGAACGTTTGGAGGCCCACAAAAAGTTTAGTTGTCGCTAACACTGTATAGTCATTGCGGTATCAGCTCCTCACCGTAAAGAGGCATTTTTAGCATGCGAGTCCATTCTCGAAGATGTCAAACGCAAGGCGCAAATATGGAAGAGAGAATTTTACGAAGGAGAAAAAGAAGATGAAGCACAGTGGAAAGAAAATGAATAGCGCCGATTATCTTCATTTGCATTCTCGATAATCGCATCTTGGCATCGGAAAA
>CEMU01567613.1:94985-118936 GCA_900068965.1 Calocybe gambosa
AAGGATAGAATGAATGACTTGTCCGCGAGCAGTAATTTTCAAAGGTCGTTGACAATGTTCCCAAATCCGACTCAAGGCAACACGAGGAAGGTGCAGACAATAGCTTCCCTGTGTAGTGTTATAACGGATAAGAACGGTGTGAGAACAGGGAGCACTTATACCTTAAATTTCAAAGGGCAGTCTGTCTCCATAGCTTGGATGCAAACAGTAGTTCCCTTCCCAAAACTATCCATAACTTCCAGCCGTTACTGATTCCCGACCTCAAGTCACGACCTCGAGAGTTCTAATATGACCCTATGGTCCTTGCTGATCAAAGAATGCTTTAAGTGAGATGACTATATTTGAGCTACGACTAGTAAGATTTGGGCTGCTACACCTCGAGTCGCAGGAGTTTATTAGCCCCGCCCGTGTGTCACCAGAGTACTTCTATTCATGGTCTGTTTTTAGTTAATCCTGCGCTAAGATAATGTTGTCTACTTCTGAGGCTAGCATATGAGTTACACAAGTTTCTGAGCCTTTAATTTGAGAAATCCAAAATGTGTGGCGACTGTGCAGGAGGAGAAACGAAAGAAAATTCCTTGCGATACAGCGCCGCCTTCAAGACTCTTGGGCAAGTTTCATAGATGCTCTAAATCTTTATTAAAGATGCCATGCGACTGGTTTGCTCCTTGACCTAGACCACGAGGATGAGGCGCGAAAATTAGGCAATGAGACAGGTGTATGACATCCATGAGGTTGTGTTGCATAAATAAATAGGCCTCTACCTCACGGTCTACTGTAGATTTCACCATTCTTTGTTACACCATTTGTTTTGTAGCGATGAGGGCTTCTGCTAGAAAAAGTTGGAAAGGAAAGGGTCTACTGCAGGAGAATGACACCATTATGAAAGATGGTAGAGAAACGGACGTTGTTATTCCGTGAGTCTAAATCAATTTCCTCGGCGTTTGTGCCCTATCTAAATGCGTGCTCTAGAGTTATGGGTCCCACTGGGGTGGGGAAAAGCACTGTAAGGATTATTTTGTGTTGAACGTAGCGGGCACTGGAAGCTTATTCACGCATTAGTTCATAAATACCTTGATTGGCAAGTCTGGTTCAGGCGAAGCATCTGTTGGGCACGATCTCAAATCACATACGGAAAAAATCGAGCACTTCATCGTCAAACACCCCCGGGAAGCTTCACGCCGTCTCGTTCTTGTTGACACTCCCGGCTTTGACGATACGTATGAAGATGACTCCGAAATACTGAGACGTATAGCTGTTTGGCTAGCGAAATCGTGGGTCGATGTGTTTATATTTTTTTTAACATTCATCCAATGTCATGTTAGTTACAGCGACAATATGAAGCTTGCTGGAGTCGTTTACCTTCACGAGATATCCCAGCCTCGCATGGTGGGTGCTTCTCGGAAGAACCTAGAAATGTTTCGAGGGCTATGTGGCAGCAAAGCTGTCAGGAATGTCGTCCTTGCAACGACAAAGTGGGACGAGGTCTCGCCCGAAATGGGGGACAAACGCGAACAGCAATTAAAAGACAAGTACTGGCAGCACATGCTCAAGATGAATTCCACTATGTTGCGATTCGAGGCGAATGACGGCTCGGCTTGGAAAATCATCAACCGTATTTTAGATCAACGGCCCGTCGACGCCCTCCTGATCCAGGAAGAACTAGTTGAGCTTCAGCGGATACTCCCAGAGACTGAAGCGGGGCGCGCGTTGCGCGCAACACTCCAGGAACTATTAGTCACACAAGAAAAAACGCTCTCAAAGCTCCAAGAACAGCAGAAAAGTGGGATAGGAGACGAACGACGACTGAGGGAAACATTCGAGGAGAACCAGAAGAAGATTGAGACCCTCTTTCGTCAGATCCAAGAGCTGAGGATTCCACTGTCCAGACGCATTGTATCATTCTTCACCTGTAAAATGGTACGCTGGACACCCTTCACTAGTTGCAGCATACGCTCAAAAACCATTTTTCCAGTAGGATACGTGTACGAACTCGGTTTATATTGACAAAGTTGGGTTTTTCACTGATGATGTTATTATTTTCAAATGCCTATATATAAGCTATGGTGGGCGGTCAGATGGTGACTTGAACATCTGCCATGCACCGAACCATTATCAATCAATCTTCCAATCTTTCGAAGTACTGTCTTCTTCAGGGCTCACAATGAGCTCTATGGTCCAGATAACAAGCATCAAGAATATGTTCATCCAACGCCACCATATTTGTGAAGAATGATCCAATACTATTCGGACATATCAGAGCATCCAGTAAGGACAAGGAAATTGCTCACAGAGAAGGTGCGAGTACACAGACACGAAAACGAATTGACGATAGGTGAGAAGGATTCGGATCAAATTTGAAGTCTGAAATATTGGGTTGAGTGGGGTTTGGAGTATTTAAGGATGAATTACTGGTCTGTCCTCCCAGCTATCATGAGCGTCTTGTTCATGTTCCCAGCTGTCAGCGCCGATAGTAGGCAATACGCGTGATGCAAAGTGCAGAATGGCAAGACGGTACAGGAGTGCAAATAGAACTGGTGTGGGTAACGTGTGTACAATGAAGTTGAGCAATGTCCGAAAATGGGGAAGAATATTGGGCAAGAGGGGTGTGCTATCCAGCAAGTGTTAGCTGGTGCGTTGCATGGTAAGATCTACTTACTACGATGAGGCGGGATCCATAAATGATTTCTGGTCAAAGCCACAAAGCCATACATTATAAGCGACGAAAACGGCAAGCCCGGCTGATTCGATGATGTTGGTTCTTCTCAATGCAAAGCCGATGATGGCCAGGAAGAGAAAGGCTGTAACAGCTGCCCCAAGGAGAGTCGAGGACAACGGAGACGCTGCTGCTGCAGGATAAGACTTTTGAAGCCGATACACTGTGAAATAAACATGAGTAGTAAAAAAATATTGGTGGTACCAACCAGAACAATCCACCATGCCGATAAAACATGAACGACGGCAGAACAAATGAGGAGAGGAAACTGATAGACCCCTTCTTCAGTGATAAGTGCCTTGCCCTTTTGACCAAGTTTTTGGGCAACGACCAAGCTCGAAAGGCCTTCTGCGGCAATAAAAATTGGACTTGATAGCGTAAGGGCAGTTCCCCACAAAGAGGTTATGTTGACGAGAGACGGATGGATGGAAGAGGAGAAGGCGTTGAAGGAAAGGAGAAGTAAAAAGGGATGCATGGGAAGCTGGAGCACATGCAACATGTCGGAGCCCCATAGGAGCATGAGGGTGCCATGAATCAGAGAGTGCAGAGACAAAAGAAACGATAGGAGCAAAAATGCTTGTGTGGAGAGCGTTGCTAGTGTGAGCGGAAGAAATACAAGGATCTGTAGAACCGTAGAAAACCTGGCAAATGCTGTTAGAATATTGCATTGCATTGCATTACATTAATTAGAATGAACCTAGCGGTATGAGAGATGGCACTCCACAGAAACCATGTACTTGAAGAAAGCATGTTACAAGGGCTACACGTGATACAAATGGTAACTACTAAGTACTAAGTACTTCAATTGGGCTTCTCAACATTGCTACGTGGATTCAGAAAGCCTTTCTCTCGCGCAAACTCCGTAGCTCGGGAAAGCGCTGTAGGCGGAACATAGAACTCGTCAATGATAGGTATTTGAAGCAAGTTCATCTTTGGAGTGATCACAACCATGTTGTTCGTTTTGATCTCCATCCAATCCGCTGGTAATAAGCATCACGCCTTAGCATTGTCAGTCATTAATCGTGAGCATGTCCCACCTCGTTCAAATGTAAGCGGTTCACTGGCAATCTTAAACAATGTGCCGAACTCGCTCAGCGATTATACACTCTAACGGTTGGGTACGCACCATGATTATGTTTTCTCTTTTGTCAGCCTTGGACATTTTGTAGTGGCCACCGTCCGCATATTCACTGAATGTGGTCCCGGAAGAGAACCACTGGTCCATTCATGAGAACATATAACTACCGACGAAAAAAAAATCTTATGACTTACCAGCGATGCCGCTTCATCCTTACTCGAGGAGATGTAGCGTGTGACCACCACACTTTCTCCATCCGTAATACAGAAATTCATCAAACTCGGCTTCAAAGCCCTAGTTAAGCCAAAACAGTAAGCCAAAACAGATTGGCCCTCACTTCTGTGATTCCGGCTTCTTTCGCGAGTATGTTAAGATGCGCTATAGTTTCAAGCATCGCCTTGCGCAGTAATTCGGGCGTGAAAGATCTTGCATGCGGGTCCTCCAACTACGGGGAGAATCAATCGAGGACATACGAAAACGGAGCAGGTTGAGATGTTACTTTTGACAATAACAACGCAAATGCCCATTCTGAATCTATACAAAAATTCACCCCGCCGTTCGATAAACGCTGGAAGAGAAGAAAAAAAAACCTGTGTTGCCCTGCACCATGTCAAACGCAAAGTCTGGAATTGAACTTTGCAGTTTCCGCTTGATGAGATGGAATTCGGCAATCCCCCCGTTATGCATAAACTGTCGAGATTGAGAAAATCATCCAGGGACAAACATAGCAACCTTACCATCAATTTTCCGTGCACGAATGGGTGGCAGTTATCCAACGACAGGGAACCAGCAGTTGTAGCACGAACATGTCCGCTGTCAAGTATATCAGAGTGTAGACGGGGATAAACGATTGCGGACGACCGACAAAACTAATGGTGACTTGATCTTCTCAGCCAACCTGGTCAAATTCACGTTATTCCAGGCCTGGAAAGGGAATAATGGGAAAGACGGAGAGGAACACACATATATATAAACAACTAACCGGCGTAACTGAGGTGAAGATACAAGGCTGACTGCCGAGCTCTTCGTCGTAGACAGAGTCGTACCATCCTGCGTAAAACCGATTATACGTTTGTTTAGCATTTCGGCGCCGCGAAACGCACCGACACCAAATCCATCTCCGTTCATCGGCCGCCTTCGGTCAATGCGAAGTCGAGAGTCAAACGCCTGGTTGATGATTGAGTGACATGGCCTTGTCAGAAGCTGTACAACGTTCACATCGTGTAAGAAAAAGACGCAAAGACTATAGCTCACATGAGATAATTGAACAGGCGATGTTCCCTTGTAAATAACAAAACGACACATCGAGGTTGGAGAGCAGGAAACTATGTGTTACACGTTACACCGCAAAGATAGGACAACGCCGTAAATTCGGATGAGTTTGAAGGATGATATGGATCCATTATATACTTCATGGGGATACAACATTAGTATACACATTTAGTAATCGGGCTATCTATATAAATTCTTTTGGGCGTCTCGAAATTTCTCCTCCCGACTCATCATAGACTAATCCCGCAACACGGTAGGCGAGTTCTATGGAATTTTTCAGCGTAAATTGTAAAGGTAAAATATGGTCTTACCGTCGGCTAAAGTTTTTATTCCAGCTTCGGCATACACTCGCACCACATCCTCCGTGCCACTGGGTCGGACGAAAGATCGCCCGCCTTCATACCTGCGTACAAGCTCGTCGATTCTCGCCTGCAAACCAGGGGGGCTCACCAAACGACGTTCCGCATCTTCGGTACGGAAAGCGTTACGATCAGCTACAACAACTTTGACAAGGCGGTTTGGTAAGTCTACGTAGAGTGAATCCCATTCAACGCCAGTATACGACTTGTGCGCAAGAATTGCCTCCACTAAAAGCATGTCAGATAGTGCGTCACCGACTGTCTGATTAATGAGCTCTGTGAGATTGGTCAGATGGTTCAGAGCAGTGGACTGTGCCGGTGTTGTGGGTTGATGCTGAGCAAGTTTCGTTTGAGTTGATGGGGAAAACAGAACAGTTCCATGCCCATTGGCTTCGAAGTAAACGCCGATATTAAAATGCTCAGCGGCGTGGTGTAGATGCTTAACACCAGTAGGCACGCATTTCACTGGAAGCCGCTAGCGAAGGGGGATTAATTTAGCGAAGGTAGATACAGAAACCTACTCACCCCTGAAAGATATCTAGTAGAAGAGCCATTCGCGTAAGCAGTTTGCACAACTCCGACCTTTATTTCGCTTTCCAAGCCTGCAGACTTCACCAAGTCCACGATAAACGAAGCAACCAAAGCGGCAATCTTATCTCCATCAAGCATACGAAAAATACCCTGTTCATCTAGATAGTAGTACATGAGACGATCGGCGTCGCCGTCAAGGCTGCAGGCACGTTGCCCAGGCTTCAAACGATCGACTAATGAAGGAGGGAGTCGTTGCATAGTTTTGACATAGTCCGCACCGCAGGCGTGGTTTAAGGCGCTTGGCGTAGATATAGCCATGTTCTCCAAGATTAAAGACAAAGAATTATCTAGGTACCCAGTCAGCGTAGAAGCGGCCAGGGCACCCACTCCGTTGGCACAATCGACGATCAGAGGATCTCGAGGCTGCCTTCCGGTCTACGACAAGGTAAGAGTCGTATTTAGATATATACCTAGCTATAGACCGTACCACGAGTTTTTGGAAGGCAGTCCCAAGTTTTTGAAAATATCCATCTTCAGAGTCATCGCCGTAGCTCTTCGAATCACTTTTCGTGTTTATAGCTCTCACGAGATAATGGAGGATCGGAGTAGTGGTAACTCCTGCGTTACGCGCTTGTACCCCAAGGGTGCTCAGGCCGTCCTCAAGCGCAGAGATGAGAGAAACACCCGATGGGCGCGTGTCCCGCGCATATATAACCCTTGAGGGCTTGGTCATATCTATCTTTGTCGTTCGAACGAGTGTGTCAAGTGCCTCGATTAAGTCGTCTGTGGTCGATGCGTTGGATAAAACGGTCGCATGAGACTCCCAGGAAGCCTCCAGCATCTCGCCACGGGGATCGACAATCTTAACGCCATTATCCTTTGAGATGGGTTATTTAGTGGATTGTTCCCAGCTCGCTGTAAGATGACGTGCGTACTTGTTCAGGATTATGAGATGCCGTGACCATTATACCAACTGTTAGACCGTCTAATTTCTTGCTGCGGAGACCGGCAAGGATGCCTACGCGGAATAGAACAGACTCCAACACACTTCCTCTGATTGGAGTTCTATCAAGTATACTGCTTACAACGCAGGAAACACTTACGATGTTCTAAAGCCTGCCGTCCCATAGCTGAAACGAAGATTGGGAGGTTTGAGGTGTGCATCGGACAATGGTCTGACAACCTCAAAGGAAAATTTTGACATCTAAACCGACAGAGGCAGATGCAGTGCAACCTTTAAGATGGTGGGCGCGGAGTCAAACAGCTGATCGATTCGTAATTGATAGCAATTCAGATCATAGCCATCATCCCAATGCCGTCCAAATCGCCTGCACAAACCCTCCTCGATAAGGCTGACAAGAAAGCCAGCTCTTCCGGAGGGTGGTTTACATCTAATACGACTAAATTTGAAGAAGCTGGGGACCTTTATCAACAGGCAGCTAACTCCTTCAAACTCGAAAAACTATTCAAGGAAGCAGGAGATTGCTTCGCTCGGGAAGCAGAATGCAGAGAGCAATGCAAGGAACAGAACGAAGCAGCTAATGCTTGGTGGAATGCTGCAAAAGCGTACAAGAGGGGATATCCTGATTGTGAGTGCCCCATTATCGATAACGACAAGTTTGGCTTTGACATCCACCTTTAGTGGCCATTCAAGCATTGTCGCAAACTATTGTGCACTTAACTCAAGCCGGTCGCTTTAGGCAGGCTGCGGATAGGGAAAAAGAAATCGGACAAATATATTTGCAAGAAAGCAACGATATAAGAAAAGCGTGCGAGAGCTATGAACGAGCTGGTGATTGGTATGCTCAAGAGGATGCTACTGCGTAAGTATCGTTATGTGTTTGCACCTTTAAATAAATCTTACAAAGTTGCAGAACGGCGAATGCTTGCTACAAAGATGCAGCAGACCTTCATGCAGATATTGACGAATTCCCCCAGGCCATAGCTCGATACGAGCAGGTTGCGGATCATTCTTTGGGTTCCGCACTCACCAAGTATAGTGCTAAAGAATATTTTTTGAGAGCGGGGCTTTGCGCCCTCGCTATGACCGTACGTAGAAAGTATTTTGATTGTTGAAGAATTAAGTATCCATAACTTATATCCAGGATACCGTCACTGCGAAGCGAAATCTAATGAAATATGGAAATCAGGACGCCACATTCACCTCGACTCGTGAGGCCAAATTTTTGACCGCACTTATTGAAGCCGTTGAGGCTGGAGATCAAGAAGCATTCACGGGCGTATTGGTGGAGTTTGATAAAGTAACCAAGCTGGATAACTGGAAGACGAGTATCCTGCTGAAAATCAAGAGGACGATCCAAGACGAGCCAGCCTTGACCTAAGGAAACACGTGATGTAATCGACCATGATACAATTTATAACACGTCAATCTACTGTATCTACATACTGTTACTTCATTTATAATGGCCTTAGTTGCCGCCTTGTCTCTCCGTGTCCTTCACTTTGTATATTCCTTTGTTCTTCTGTGGCATGCATTCTTACAACGCATCACTCGTGTTCGCCCCAATGTTCTCCTGGCACCGCACCGCCGCCTACCTAGCCACCTCGCAATTAATATTTTGGTAGAACCTGGTCTCAGTGGTCCCGAACTGCAGACTTGCCTTGTAGAAAACGTGGTAAATGCTGTTGGTTGGTGTTCTGCTGCTGGCATTGGCAATCTTAGTATCTATGAAGAACATGGTGGGTCCTTCAGCATCTCACATTTAGCCACGGCTTACGCACATTCGTCAGGCGAACTTTTGAAATGCTCTCAGAAAATCCGAAATACTCTTTGTGATCAAGGAGATGCCGATGATTTATCTAGCGAATCTGAGCTTCAATACCCTCTGACGCCGCCACTTTCTGATTATTCTGGGTCTCGACTCATACCTCCCAACCGCTCATTAAAACTTGATGCACATTCGATCCTGATACACCCTTCAACCCGACGTGTTTGTAATCAGCATGTATCTAAAACGAGAAGACGGAAAGAGCTTGGTTCGTAGCCCAGAAGTCACTTTGTGATCAAGATGACCCACAACTTTATAGCATCTAGTTATGACCCGCAGAGACGCATCAGTCTCTGCCTTCTTTCTCGACACTCATCCAAGCCATTCATAGCTTCGGTTGCTCAATCGCTCGCGTCCAGAAACACACCACAAAAATCCCGAAAGCGCTTTACACATGCTGGGATTGAGACTCATCCCATTACAATTGATGTACTAGATGGCCTTCTCGAATGTACGTGGTGATTTTCTTAACTGTATTAAAGGTAACTTCATTTTATATTGGTAGCCGATTGCGGCCTTTCATCCCCAGATTTCATGATTGTACATCCTATTGGCCCTTGCAACTATCGGACGCCTCTGGAGCTCCATGGGTACCCACCCTGGCATATTAGGCTGACAGAGATATTGTAAGAGTCTAAATTTATGTCTTTGCCATTGATCCATCTTCATCGCGTGTCAATAGCCATAACAGCGGTGAACATCTTCCATTCAGCTTTACACGTCCCTCTTCATCTCAATATGTATCGCTTGACGAGGAAACATTCCATAGAGCATTAGACGAGTTTGCCACTGCCGAAATGCGGTTTGGGAAGTAGCAGATGTGTTGTATCCACCAGACTGTCTTCAAGCCTTCTGAAATACTATCGCAAGATCTGAACAATATTTTTCGTCTATACATTGTATACAACCCAGCTTGCAGAGCTTAGGCGGACGTTTTTGCCTTGCTTATATATAGCTTCCAATCCTGACAGAACGAAGTGAACTTTTTGCCATCAACATCTGTCAAAATTCCCGTCCCGTAACTGAAATTTATAATCCTTCGCTTCCGAGCATGTCAAATCGACTGCTTTGTTGTCCTTCCGTGATACTCGCAATGTCATAAATACAGTATATTTCTGTGCTACTCAGTTGCCCTGCTTGATCGTCTATGTCTATTCTTTTCAAGGTGGATATAACATCACCCAGCCCGGGCCAGAAGTCCCCTCGTCGGTTACCCACTGACCCTCTCCGGGAGTGTAGCTCCGGTTTACTTGATATCAGAGTACACAAAAGAATCGTAATTTGTTGTGATGGGTGTGTTCAAAACAATCCAGTTTTTTTTACTGACGTTGAGTTCGTCCATTCTGCGGCCTAAGAACCTGGCAAGATGGTGTCGCGGAGCAAGAAAGATCGTTATACACCAACGTTATCGTGAGCTCTCTGATTGGCTGAACATTGCGGGCTGATACATGGTTTTGCCACACTGTAGCGTTTCGCCAGAACGGTACATCATCTGGACGAGAGATTCAAACCCTCTATACCCCAAATAGTGTTTTATCAGTCAGGTATTGGATCAGACAAGAACTTTTATTCGAGATATGTGGAAGGTGTATCAGATTCTCGCGTTTTGAGCCGCTGTTAAAACGCTCTTTTTTAGGAACAACCGGTGGCTCATTAGGTAGAGAAGGAGACACCAAAAGCGTCATCTAAATTGACTAAAATATGCTTTTACAGGTGATAAGGTTGAAGAGGCATACGCTTTTATTGCACAGTAAGTGGTCCATCCAACGATTGGCTTGCAGCTGTAACATTACTGTCAGGAATTACCGTCCTGGAGATGAGGTGAGGAAATTGGACGTTGCATAATGGACAACTGCTTAGAGCTTGAAACCGAGAGATTTTTTTATTAGGCTTTTCACGGGTTTGTAAACAGACTGTCATCTTGCAGTGGGTTTGAACGTATCGATAGGGCGCCTATATTGTACGCATGGTTGCTATGTTCATCGTAGGCTCTGCCAATTAATTTGATGCTTGAGCTGACTGATGTGTCCTAGGGAGAAGTCGGTATCTTGGACCGAAGCGACATGGACCATTTCGCGAGCATTTTCTTGGCACACCAGAGGCTTGGCGAGTGTACAGACGCAGAAGGTAATAATACTATACTGATTTGTCGAATCAATATCTCAGTTGCAACATAGAAGAAGGTATCCTTCGGCAACAACTGTCATCTTGGACCAAGGATGATTCACCCGGCAAACTTAGAGCGAATCCAGAATTTTCCGTCAAGTATGTTTCTGGCTCTGCTAACGATTCTCAGACCTTAAAACTCGTGTTTAAGATGCCTTGCTGTTTTCGATACCGTCGGTTCCTTTGGGCTACCAGAGGAACTGGCGAGTAGCTCAGTCCGGACTATCTTTGGTTTTCCTGATAGAGTTTTGGGGCCACACATTGAACGAGCCTATCAAGCGCTTGCTTTAAACGAAGATCGGGCTGACTTCGTGAGTCGGTTGTGTATGCATGCTAAACGCTCGTTCCTTAACAATCTCTACGACCGTGGAGACCTGTTCCAAATTTGAGCAAACGGAAGCGGGTAGAGCTAAACAACAGATATTGAAGCAGGTACGTGTCTGCTGCTGTACATAGACTATTACTGAACGTGTTTGTCTTGGTAAGTGCTGGTTTACTGGTATGTATGTAGCTCACCACGCGTTGCCACGAGTACTAAACAAACCTATTCACTGGACTAGGGTCCCATGCTGATGTGCGAAGTCTGCATATTCAAGGTGTGCTGTGCTAATTAGTGGCTGGACGACTAGATTGGTGGTGGTTACTCTGATCATGACTTGTCGGATCTGACTTTAACATGGATCGCTGTTTGTCAATCATCCTCACTTTGCGTTCGGTTTGGTGACCGGGACTCGTTAGGCGCAAGTGGGCGACATGTTGTCGCTGGATCTCAAGTACCTCCATTCTCTCCGAAAACCAACTGCACAATGGGGTAAACTCCCGCCTCACGAGTTTGTGACATTTTCAAATACTTCTGATTGGATTTCTAACGGCAATTTCCAAGCCCTTGTACTGGAATATTTATCCTTGCTCGCAAGATTGAGCGCCCAATTCCTACAGGTTTCGATGACGTGACGAAAGAGACTGTACATGCCTCTGTGTTAGAACAAGAAGTCCTGAACCCGGAGTTGGCGGAAATACTCAAGAAATGTCCTAAACTTGTGCAACCGCTTCTGCCACTGGAGGAAGAGGTCAGATTGAACTGGACTACAAAGAAGAACCAATTGGGTGCGACTTATGAGGCCGAGAGTTTGAATATTCGAATACCAGGAGGGTTTGACCGGGTTTGAATACAGTAAACTAGATTACGTAATATGGTTATATAATCAACGTCATCAGGCTTCCTTAGACTGCTCGCTTGCACACTCAGTTACTTACTCGATGGCGATGTTATTATGGCAGTAAAAGATCTCGTTGAGCATTTTGACTCTACTACTACTGGCTTCTCCGAAGGCACAGATCTAATACCCAGTGGCACAGCAGGCCCCCGCTCCGAAGAATTACACGTTCTCACTTCTAGCCCTGCCCGATTCCTTAATCATGGGGGTCAGTCGATCCACACGAATAGCCCCGCATCTAGGAGCTTTTTCCCTAATCTTATCCGTCCAGTCAACGAGCCAACCTTGGATATTACAGACTCGCTGCACACCGTGCAAACGTTCCCATACAGTGGCCTCCCTATTTCTCGTGCTAAGCCGCAAACACCTCGGCACTCAGTCGAAGATAATGACGAATATCCTTTGATGCCTCTAACGCCACATACACATACTTATGAACACTTACGCTCGGCTGAAGGTCAACAATCCGAAGCCTTCAAGCTCTCTCAAACAAAACGACATATACCGCTCCCTGCAACATTCGTGTTTGCGCGCAATGCTCCTCCGTTACATCTGCCAAAACTGGATGAATATCTACTATCCCTGTCTGTTCCAACCTTCCGTAATACCTCGGGGCTAATGTTCCCTCCCATGGACAAACTTGCGCAGTCTGGCAAGTCTCTTGATGATTTAGAAACAAATTTTACCGCTTCTCCTTCGTGGAGAAGTAGGAAGACTATTTTTGGAGCAATTGTTAACGTTGTTCTTGGATTTACAGTCTGTAGCTCTTCTATTTCAAGTTATGGTATGAATACTTACTTGCGCCGATCCAGGGCTCGAGTGCACTGGCATCCTTTTATAGTTTACAGGGTCTTCTCAATACCGTTCAAATATTTGCGCTAATTTTAAGTACTATTGGTGAGGGATTGAGCGGAGAACTGAAGCCCCCGATCTAATACATTCATGGCTTTTGCAGTACCAGTTGGTGGGCAGAACCTTGAAGATAAATGGCGAAAATTATTTCTTGGCACGATGTTAGTGGTCTATCGAATTCAAATGCATGGCGTTTGACGTCGTATAGACCCAATATATTAGCTCTCAACTTCGCGTCAACATTAACGCAGTCGCTTTTCTTCCTGTTGATATTCATGGCGATCGCAGCTAGCCTCCTGTACTATTTCTATCGGTCAAGCTCCCAACGTGACCGATATGATACAGTTGAAGGACTCCAGCCCAAGGAAACAAAGGGTAGCAAATGGGGTGTTGTCATTGTCACCTTTCTTCTTACAGTCATATATCTCCCGCTTAGCACTATGGCTGTTCATGTTCTTGTTTGGTCTCAGGATCTTTGGGTTGTCCCCAACCCATACACAAATGCCACAACTCTTCCTCCAAACGTTCTACCCTTAGGACCGTCAAACGAATGGCGAGACGCCTTGGACTTTTGTTGGACAACAACAATGAAACGGAATCAAGTGAATTATGCGCCTGTGGTGATTGTTCTAGCTGCTATCGTTTTTATTTTCGTGAGCTTCTTGGTGCTGTTCGTGTAGGTTGGTTGACATGCTGAACGGAATTTTTAGCTGACGCTCTGGTTTCCCATCGCCCTGCACCGCGTTATCAAGGTATCAGTTCCTAAGGTCGACAACTTTACAGAACTTGGAATCCCACGGAACACTGTTCAACTTGATGTAGAGTATCACCGTCTACTTTCGCGCGACCAAAACCCTTTTGCATTTCTATATGGTGGTACATGATATTACTTCTGTTGTCGACAACCTGTTGCTTATGCCAAGCCACCAGGTTTCCGTCGCGGGTGGGGAACCTATGAATCGACTTATCTCGGCGCCAAACTTAGCACCCTTTTCATAATTGCCGTTCTCGATGTGGATAACTGCCTCTTTAGATCTTTTTCTCGCTCGCACCTCCCAGTTGTCCGCCAGGTTCTGCTCTTACTCTGTGCCATAGGCTTTTTCTTGGCACAATGCATTTTTGCCCCCTTTCTTGATCCCGTCAATAATGCGAGTGAGTGGACATCAAGGCTCAACTACCTCACCACATCCGTCGTTGCGCTTGCAGTTGCGCTTGATATACCCGCGGAAAACGTTTTTAATACCTATGTCCTTTATACGTTAGTGTCTCTGATCGAAGGCCAATGCTAGGGCTGACTTTGATTCTAGTATTTATATTATAACATACGGTCTTACTTTTTGTAAGCGTTCATCGCACTTCAACTCTTAGTGCGCTTACGATGAACTAGATTTTACCATCATCAACTTGGGTCCAACGCAGCGTATTCTTAAACGTCAGAGAAGTTCTAACTTCTGATTCACTCTGCTAAATATTTGCCACAGGCTTCATGAGACGCATTGACTTTAGTATGTGCAACTTCTTCTTTTGGTGCACTACTTAATCAGTGTAAATAGGCATCGATATCTTCTCGCCTCGGTACGCTCCTAATATGTGATGCGGAAAAGCGATTAACAGCTCTAAACAGGTTAGATCTATCTTCTTCCTCGCCTCACACAAAGAGACGTATCTGGCAAGAGTCTATCACAACGCTATTTCTGACTGAGCCGGAATGCGCAATTCCTCGAGATCAAATGATGGTTTATGCTCAAGCGAGGGATTCTGAATATCCACCGTATCTTCTAGACTTTCGCGGCACTCCAGGCGAGCGGCACGTCGAGAACTTAAAGGTCAGTATGCAGGCCAAGATGTGCGGTCTGCATCTAATTCATTGTCTCTACTCGAAGATACTTCGAGAGCTCGGCTCCATTGTATATTATAAAGCCGTTGCGTTAACGACGGGCCCTGATTACTCGTGGTACCGACGGTTTGAAGAAGAAATTCAGCATAAATTCGTCGGCCCGGATTGCTATTGGAAAAATCCAGGTCGTGACCCTCCAGCAGAATGTACAAATTATTTCGGAAATGCGTGGTGGATTCCCTTCCCTCCAACTTTGGTGCGTTGGACTCACTCATACTTGCTGTTGACAAATCAATGAGGATTGAAGGTATTGCGGTATGACGACGGGCCGCTTGTAGCTCTTAGAGAAGCGTCCGAGTTAGAGGCTTACGTCTCACAGAATTCAAGCCCTGACATACGTCGCAAGCGTCTGGTACGTCTATCGCTTCGAGCTCTGGAGGGGCAAATTGTTTTATGGCCGTACGAGCATGTCACTGTGCGCCTTCTTCTTCTTAGATTGCTTGTTCTGATGCGTCAGGCAGCCCATAGGCTCTCATTCAGGCTGGTTTGGATACAATGGTTTCAATGCGACTAAATCCACTCATTATCGCTCTTGCCGCTTTCTCATCAAACGTCGAGGGTATCTCCTGTGGGACAGCATCCCTTTGGGGAGTGGCTTTAATGTACAACTTCAATACACTAAGGCAGTATCTCCTACGGGAGATATCATCGGATTAAATGACGATTACGACCTAACTCCTCCCCTCTCACGATTTCTCCAACTCAATTATATGGCCATAGGCGAAAGGCTCCCCCACGTAGAGAAAGCGATAGACGATTATCGTCGTCATCACCGTAGGATTAATCGGCGGAAGAAACTCACTCTTAGTTATAAGTTCTTAACATATGTGTACGACCAACCCGCAGATCCAGCTACTCTTGCCACAAGCTCTTTGAAGTTTGAGCAAGACCCAAGGGTACGGCACTTACTCGCAACATGTGAGACGCAGTTAATGTCGGCTTACCAACGATGGTCTTTCGTTTCAAATTCAGAAGCAAGGACCTGGTGGTACATATTTTGGGTGGGTTTAACTACACTGGTTCAACGTGATGCAGCGCATGCCTGATTCACATACAGGACGATTTGTGGCGAAGAAATCATGATACAATGCCTGGACTGATGCGCTATGAAATGGATTTCAACCCTTATTTTCCTTCGTCGATCGCTTATACGCCGCTACCTCGAGCAGTGCTGGAAAGCTTTCTCGTGCAAAGAGGCCTTTTTTCTAGAGCTGGAGGTTGGAGTACGTTCTTTACACCTGGATTTTTGAACAAGATATATCTACGGCTGAACGACACTGTTTTCCGATCTTCAAGCAAGGCAAGTATTGTTCTTCCTCAATGGTGTGCTTGCGTGATAGTGTTTTCAACTCCAGGCAATCATGTTCCATATTGGCAACGATAGCACGGAGCGCGAAATGATGGATGTAGACATAGAAACACGTATCGGACAGCCATCCTCGATAGGAACAGGTGGAGGCACTGATCACAATAATTCGTGGATTCAAACACGACCCAACTATCGCTGGGAGGGAATCTTAAGCGACCCACCTACCGCTGGGAAGACCAGGCGAAAGCTTTTTTCGAAGCTTGGGGCTTGGTTTGGTCTGAAACCGACGTGGAACGCGGGCACTACGAATGGAGTGTCCCTTGACGTGAGACTAGATAAAGGACGATTTGTATTGCAGTGGGAGGATGATTGATGTATCTTACGTATCAATTGACATAACTTAGTCAAATCGGGCAATTTTACCAGCAAATTTTACTGATCAGTTGGGCAACTTTTTGAAAACTTTTGGTCAGCTGTAACTCCTCAAATAATGGCACGACGAACACAACACTCTCGAACAACGAAGACCAAGAATTTGACTGAGGAGTTATCGGAGAGCAATTCTAACGACTCAACACACTCTCTAGATGAAAAAGAAGGTGTGGACACACGGGGAGTTGCTCAATGGATAGAAGAGGACAGCGAAGTACTGGAAAGTAGTTCTTTGAATACGGTTAGACCCTTATCTTGACTGTTCAATTTCTATGATTAATTTTTCCTGTTGGTCCAGCGGAATCTTAGGCATGGTGCGTCGTTCCCAACCCTAAACAAGCCCACAGTCACCGAACATTGCGACACTTCCAGATATTTTTGATCTACCTTTCGGGGCCCTTCGTAACGCGCAGAACATCCTTGTTCGCGCCGAGGCCGCCTCGGATGATTCCGATTATGAAAGTGAACAGGGTGCCAGGGAGATGTTTGGGAGCTCGAAAGGAAAAGAGAAAGAGGAACTTAAGTCGGGTATCGAGTCTCGAAAAACAATTGCGAAAAGGGCCAACAAACATGCGTATGCCGTCTTACATTTCATAATAAAGAGGTTGCTAAAGAATTTTGTGCACTTGAGTCCTATCGAGGTAACCTCTAAACGACCTGTATCACGAAAAAGAGTCGCGATTGATGTTTCAACATTGGTACGCCGCAACTTATGAGGAATGCGACAATTGATCTGAAATCTTTAGAAACCACGAGATCCAAGGTTCTTGCCTCTAACGGGCGAGTTTTCGGCTACGAAATTCCAACAATCATATAGCTTCCTTATACAGAGACATCACCAAGAACTGGAAACTCTCCGGGATAACCTCAAACGTGCAAGAAAACTATTGTCATCATCACCTCAGGATGCACATGATGTGCTCGCAAACGAGGTAGAGAGGCTCGAATTAGCGGTGAAGAGGGCGGAAAGTCTGGTCAACAAGGACAAAAGGGACGCTATTGAACAGGCAGCACTGGCTAAGATGGACAAGGAAGAGCGGGAGAGAAGGAAGCACGGAAAGGGGGCATGGTATTTTAAGAAATGTAAGTTATCGTTACTATGTTTTCTTTTTCACTGTGATTGACGAAACTTTACAGCAAACAAACGCGAAATGCTCATGAAAGCACGATATGAAGCACTTGCATCAGAAGGTGGAACACGCGCTGTGAAAAAGGCGATAGAGAAGAGGCAGAAAAAGATTGGGCAGAAGGAGAAGAAATCGCGACCGTATTCTGATAACGGAGATATTGGTAGAGACAGACGGAACAAACGGCGGAGGGTTGTCTAAAATTAAACTAGAGCACGTGCATAAAAATTACTGGTCATTCCGGTTTGTTTGCACTCCCTACTTGCATGTGTCGTTCGACTTGTGCGCTAGCGGGAGGTCGCTTTCGTCGCCGCTATGAGCGATCATCGTCCTAGCCTTCATGTCGACATCGACGCTGACTCCGACATATACAGGGGCCATCGATCTACCCCTACTCCAACTCGCCCCCAAAGTCCGATTTCTGTAATATCTTCTTCTTCGTCGTCGTCGTCTTTCCTTGGTAGGGGTACGCTCGGTGCTATCGCTGCCGTGGTTGAGCTTGCTATCTCCCGATGGGCGCGAGGAAATGCTTCAGACTCGTCCTCCTCGTCCTCCTCTATTCGTTCTTCTGTAGCCACACATCCTCGCTCAAACAGAGCTCGGATCCGGAGACGGCGCAGCGCCACAACGCTTCATTCCATGCAGTCAGAACGTGACATTGCCGCCCACATATCTCGCTTGAAAGCTCGTGAGGAGTCGAGGCAGGTTCCACGAAAGTTCACATTGTACCTACCCCCGTCATTGTCACCAAAGCAGAAAGCAGCAGGTACCAATGTGGAAGACCTACGCATCAACACAACTACCTCACTACCATTTCTCTTATCTCGACTTGATGCGGCGCTCAAAAAGGCGAACAGAGCACGCCGAAACTTGCAGGATCGGTCCAAATGCCGCGTGGAGAATCAAGATCATGCAGCTTTATCAGCTAAAGATTCGGCTTTTGACACTTCAAAAATTTCCAAGCCAAAGGCATGGTACCTGGATGTTGCCTCCCCGACCTGGGAAGATATGCGAACGTTGGGAAAGGCATGTACGTCTAACTCAATATCGTTTTTAAAGTAGTAATCTGTCATATAGATACTTCGTTTACACCCACTCACCCTTGAGGATATTCTGCAGCGTGATCCAAGGGAGAAACTTGAACTTTTTTCGAAGCTTGGCTATTATTTTATCTCCTTTAGAGCTGTGGACACGCAACCTATCTACAGCTCCAAGGGTGAGAAAAAAGAGAGCACAGAGGTCCCGGAAGACCTTGCAACAGAAGATGGACCTTTTGGAGAAGCTAATATCTATCTAGTAGTATTTCACGACGGTATCTGTTCGGTGAGTTCTTCTACTTTTACAGGTTCGTGCTTAACCTCATTTTACCCAGTTCCATTTTACGGATATAGATGGTCAATCTTTTGCTACCATGTTGGAAGCGAGGTATTGATTTGGGCTGTATAGAGCATACGGACCGTGTTAGAAGTCGTATCACGTTGTTACAAGGAGTTATCAACATGTCTGCGGGTACGTATCCACCACTATTTATCAACCCCCCTTTTGAATTGGAAGGCGTCAGATTGGATTGCTCACGGTATCTTGGATTCCATTGTTGACTCGTTTTTTCCTGTCCTAGAAGATATAGAGAGGGAAGTAGTCACGATCGAAGACTTGGTAATGACTGCTGGTGGTAACGGCATACTGCCCGGAATTCTCGATTTTAAATCGCTAGCTGGCTCGCAAGATCATAATCATCACAGCTCGGATGTAAAAAGGTCCCCCCTCCTTGGCCTTTTTGATAACGAAAAAAGCGGGAGTAACCCCTTACCTCACACGAAGCCTCGTTTCTCGTCTCCTCGGCTGACGTTTCCTCTGGCCCTTCGCCGGATCAGACGGTTCGTCGGCAATAAATGGCAGTCCTTAAGGCCCTCGAGGGATGTCTCCCAATCTAGTATGACGCACATAACACTTAGGCGCATGGCACGGACAAGGAAACTTGTGACTTCTCTTACTCGACTACTGGCTATGAAATCGGAAGTCATTGCGCAAATTAGAAAACGACTCTCAACGCCCAGTCGTACTTCGAGATGGGATGACGACTTTGATGTTGCCATATATATGGGAGATGTGCAAGGTACATTATACACCCTCCTCATTTGTTCCAGCGTCTCACAGACGACGAGATCACATTCTAACACTTCAGCATTCACTTGCGCATTATGAGCGCATGCTTAGCCAGTCGCACCCCACATATCTTGCTCAATTACGTGCGGGAGTCGCATACACAAAGAGTGGGACAGATAAAGCCATTGTATACTTGACTTTTGTTGGCATGGCCGTCCTTTGTATCCAGACATTCATCGGTAGGCCAAGCAGTATATTGCAGGCTTCGGATTCCTTACACTCCCTGTTTCATGCTAGGTTTATTTTCGCTCAACGTCAATGTCCCATCAAATGATCATTCGCCTGATGGCACATATCATGTCTTTGGCATTGTGGTTGCCTTTGCTGTTTGCATCCTCTTTACTTATATTTCTGTTGTTAGGCGGTGGTGGAGTCAAGCTAAGGCCCGGCGGCAGCATAAAGTTTTCTAGACAGAGCTACTTATTTCCTTCTTGCGAAACCCTTTGTTACATCTTTATATACTATCCACCTTTTCATAATATACCGAGGTACTAAGACACATATCTAGGGGGGAGGGTCTCCTTGGTAGCTGTAAGTAATAAAACATGATCTGCATCCTCTAAGGCTTCTTGAACTGTATTTCATATACGAGAGAATGAACAAACAAGTGATTAGCGAAAGCACATGACACGGTACCTTTGGCTTGAAAGAGTGATTGTTTGCGTTCAAATTCCTGAAATGTCGTGTGCAGCATTTCCCTTTGAAGCTGTATCGTAACGTCAGCTTGTTTTAACTGAGCAGATTCCGAACGCAGATGGTCTAGGCTTTCCCCAACTTGTTGATGCAGCAGCTCGAGACCAGACATTTGCTCCAAATAGATATCACGAATCTCTTCCCACTTGCGGCCTGCATGATCACAAACGTTTTACAAATTTGCAAGACAGCGCACGTTTGTGAACACAAACCTGAAGCGTACGCCCCACGGGCAGCGGAGGCGTATTGATTCACTTGACGATCAAGGTCTTCGTTGTCGGCCCAGGAGACTCGTTTTGAGAGGTCTCCTGTACTAGAACGCTTGATGCAGCTCGGGCGTTGCCCGAGTGCAACTATTGGTCCTGGCTCAGCAGAATGTTTGTGCGATTCTGCTTCTGAAATATCGGAGTCAGGGTGAGCCAGGGGAGGCGAAGTAGGTAGTACGGCAATTCTTTGTGGGTCTTGTGATAGATCATATCCAGATTCGAGGTTGCGAACGCGCAAGAGATGGGGAAGCGGTGGGTGGGATGTAACTACACGGGTGGGAAGAGGGACTGGCGTCGTACTGTCATACCAAGAAGGAAATGTCTTCGACTTCTCAATTCGCGTTGGAATGCTTGAACGGTGCCGTGCTTGTTGATATAGGGGATCCGCTTCCGACTGCATAGACGAAACCGTTGGCAAGGTACCTCGGCCAGACGCTGCGCTGGGCCTCACTGTCTCCGCAATTTTGCTTGACAGTGCACCACCTGCTTCAACAGCAGCAGCCAAGTCTATGCATTTCATACATTTGCAGGAACTCGAATGACCAGAGACACTTTTTTTTTGCTTTAGCACAGCAAGGGTGCGTTTATGTTGTTCAAGAAACCACTTTTCCATTTCCTTGAGTCGGAAATCAGCAGGAGCAACGACAGTTTGGAAAGTAAGGCCGAATTGCCCTCCAGACTGCCGTGCAGCAGATGATTTGACTAGCTTTTGACATTTGCGAATCATCCTGTCTTTGAGATGGCGGATCTCCTGAAGACGCTCCCACGACGGGCTGGATTTTTTACGTAGCTCCAGCTCTTCGAAATTGAGAAGTTGTTCATACATTGAGGCAGTACCTGGGGGTAGCAAAACCTTTGAAAGAAGAAGAATGTAATCCGTTATGCGGTAACGAGGTTGTAGTTACCTTTAATTGATTCGGAGTGTTAGTGGTCTGGATGTACCTCCACCCTTTCGCTGTCCTATGGTCATGGGGTTCTAATTGACCTCGAACGGAACTTGTTGGTGGACGCTCAAGTGGAGAGGTTTTGTATGTTGATTGTCGTTGCATAAGGTAACACGATCTGGATTCCCCGAACGGGGTTCAGCCGTAGTTGAAGCTTGCCCGACCAACGATCTACTCTCCACTCTACCCACAAACTTACTCCAGACATAGAGGGGTACAGCTACTTCATTGGACTGTACAATTATTATTATCATTATTATATGAATATCATGATGTATTTCATAGAAAGCAAGAGCGTGAGAACACGGGTTCTTGCTGTTTCGTCCATGTCTTCATCTATAGCTCGTTATGAAGCATTTCTCTTGAAGAATGCTTCTACTATCTCGTCTATCGAGTCTTCCCTGAGATCTTTGACCTGGTTTCTTCCAGGAAGGTTCAAGGATGCCGACTTGGCGTCGGAAGCTCGTCAGCAAATAGTCCTACATGTAGTATTTGATGTTACTCACAAACATCTTCAGTCTCGACGTTGCTCAATGTTACAAGCATGTATCATGACACCTTGTTGGCAAGATTCATGCAGGACAATCGCCATTATCGGCCGCTGATTCCACCTTCCCTCCACACACGTTTCACCAGGGCTTGGTCAGAAAAAAGCGATAGGTACAAATGGGCCGCCCGCGCTCTGCAGTTGATCAAGTACACAGAGCTTGTGTTGGAGATGGGCCTACGTCGAAATGTGTCTTCCAACAGAAAGTGGAGAGTCATCATTTTGTTGGAAATTATGAAGTACGGTTGGGCCAATTTTTTTGAAAGATGGACCTTGTGCTCACTTGAGTCGTTGATAGGGCTGGTCTTCGCCTTATTCTCCTATACTCTACCCACAAGCCTGTTCTATCTCCACCCATCCCTGAGCGTGACCTGGACCCAGCATCACTCCCTCCATATAGTAACACATCTTCTCCTACTCTCGCGTCTTCATCTCCGTCGATATCTCCTCCAGCGACTCCAGATCATCTCAAGAATAACCGCACACCATTAGCACCGCACCATCTTTTGTCAGGCCAATCTGAAACATCGGCGGAAGAGTATTTGTTACCAAAGGCCATGGTCGCTTCATCCGTTAAACCCTCACTCTCCCTCGTTAAAAGCATATCTTCCCCTCAAGACTGGATTGCAGAAGTCACGTATATTCTGCGGCCGCTCGTATATGGTTTGTTGCTTCAAGTTTACCAAAGCAGGCTGGATTATTTTATTTTATTTTATTTTACAGTATCGTTACTTGTGTCTGACCGACGGTCAAACCGCCCTCTACTCACAGCAGTGTTCATGGAACTCCTGTCACGCAATCTCCGGCGAACACCGCCGCCTTCAGCCACACTGGAGCGATCCGAGTATGCAAGGAGGGACAGAGATATGTTGTGGTACTTGTTCCGTGGAACCATATGGGATACTTACACACGGTGGGCTCGCATGAGTTTACTGTTTACTGTTTACTCAAGTGCTACATTGTAGGCAGAAACTAGAAGCCGTCGCTCAGCAAGCGTCCCATGCGCCTCTACTTGGGTTATTTGGGGCATTTATAGGAAATTGGATTCCTTTGATTGATGAGTACTACTATTGTGAGTGGATGGTCAGTGTGGATGAAGATTTGATTCTGACTAAAGGGTGATAACAGACACTGCTCCCTAGTAGTCCAATTATATATATATAATATATCAGCTTGTTTACAAGTTCATACCGTTTGGAAATGACTAGGTCTTTCGTGCGTTCTCACGTTTCTGTAGACTCGGTCCATGGACCTCCTGTCTGCTTAGTAAAATTTATTAGTGTTTGTGCATGAATGTATCGTACTTCTTTTCTTTAGTTTTCTACACCGTTGTATGTGGCAAGATATCTCTTTCATGTGTTCCATGCTTCCTTCGTCTCCTTGTCTAATCTGAATAACCATTTGTCCTCGTCTCGCAGGTTTTCGCTTGGATGTTGTTGCAGTAAACGTTTGTTTATATCTCGTAACAATCAGACTCGTTCCTGACTCACTGCTCTAGATAATGCAACGTACATATTGAATGGTGTCAATTCTCCGTATGGTGGTTGTCCGAGGTTGACAATTATGGGATCTAATGTCTGTCCTTGTGCC
>CEMU01567622.1:0-20594 GCA_900068965.1 Calocybe gambosa
TTGTAAGTCGATTCCTGGCCAATAGATAGATCATGTATCATATCCACTGTCACCTCCTACTGCGCGTGGTACTTACCTGCGTTTTCCGTACGAGTTGGGTGGAGTCGGCCGAGTTTTGTCAAACTGTAAGCTGTAAGGGTCGCGTCAAGTCAGGACGCGTCACGTGATTCTTCAAAATTTATTCTCGCTGGCTAGCTCAAAGCCCAAACTCGCGTACGCTAATTATGATTCCTCGAGCAGCCAGGAGACTAGAGACCACTTTGCTGTCGTCTCGACAGAGTCTTCCTCGACCTGCTCGCCTCTACTCTACTCCTTCCAAAAAGACAAGCGCGCCTGCTCTGGCAACTGCTCAAGTTCCACAACCAGATTACTACAACTTCGTGAGCCAGGAACCCCCAAAACATCGCAAAATCACCCTTAGGGATGACATATTTCATGTTTTACACCAAGCAAATTCATACACTATTCTGCCCACCCCACTTCCTCACGATAAGTCATCCGACCTTCAAGACCTATACTTCCCCGATTCTTCCACCCAGGACCTGGTTTCCGTTATGGATGCGTGTCTACACAACTTTTACGATGTTCAACGTGCCAAAGGAATTTTCGAACGCCTCCGACTACGACCTGGTAACCCGGCCCTCTCGACTCGCGTGTACAACGCCTTCATAGAAGCTTATTTAACTATTGCTTCCACGAGAGGGCCGGCAGATGTATTTTTACAATATCTATGGGAGCTGTATGACATCCTTGAAAGTGGGAAGGAGAAATTTGTGCCAGACGCATCTACATATGCTTTGATACTCGTTACATATCACCGGTGAGAACTACGTGTTCACTATTCCAAGCAGCATCTCATACATAACAAGTTTTCACCCCGACTCTGATAATGCAATGCTCGGACTCAAAACTCCATCACCAAGCAACATTCTATCTCGAATAGCATCGCGCGGTATTACAGTCACCGACGTGGTGACAGACCGTAGCGTAACATCGTCAGAGGAAGCTGTCGAGGTCATCAAGCTTCTGTCGCAAACAGCGATGCAACTCAACATGCCCCAAATTATCTCTGAACTTGGGCATGCGGAAAGTATCGGCAGTAAAATTCCAGACCCACTAGACAACATACCTGAGGTGACTCCTGTCATGCGTGCCAAGGTGAGTTTTAGGTTTTTAGATTGTAAGTGCATCGTAATATTAGCTTTTCAATATACAGATAAGGTCTGAAGAGAACGCCACTGAAGCCCCGGAACTAGAAATACCTTTCAATATCGATAATCTACGTCGCCATCTAGCGGAGGTCTCAACTGCTCGTCGTGTGCTATCCGACGACGTCGCTTCTAGACAAAAACTCCTGGAGGAAAATGTATATGACCTTGCGGTAGAACGACTAAAACATCAGGCGGAACGATTCGAGCAGTTGGGACTTGGTAACGGTGCACTGCGTGGTGCGGAGCTGCAAACTTGGATGTGGGAGTGGCATACGAAGCTTACAGCTCGACTGGAGCAAGAGATACCCAATATCATGGAAGCTGAGCGGAAGATCAAAAGATCGGATATGTTACTAGGACCCTACTTATCCCTTGTCAATGCATCACGGCTATCGCTCATCACGATTCTTGAGGTCATGCGCCTACAAGGCTCGGGTGGTATCAACGGAGGGATGAAGACTACAAGGGCCCTGGTGGCGTTGGGACGAGCGATCGAAGTCGAATACAAGGCCCAGATCTGCAAAGCCAACAAAATTCAAATTCCCGCCGCGTCGCGACCTGGGGATACTGGATATTTCTCTAGTATGGGCTACAGGAGTCTCATGCAGCGTCGGGTAGCGGCAGCGAAGGTAATGACCGATGGAGAAGCATGGACAGCAGATTGGACACAAAGTGCTCGTTCGAAAATAGGTGCCATCTTGATTGAGTGCTTGATGGACGTGGCGGAGGTGAAGAGGGTCAAATTTGATCAACAAGGCAACAAACAGTGCGTCCTGGTTAATCGACACAATTTGATTACTGATGGCATTCTTAGTGAGGAGATGCAGCCAGCTTTCCATCATACTTACGAACATGTGCGTGGGCAGAAGCTAGGCGTCATCAAATTGAATCCTCTGGTTTCGGAGCACCTTGCGAAGGACAAGTTAAGTCACACTATTCATCCTCGACACCTTCCCATGTTGGTCAAAC
The DNA here is from genome assembly GCA_900068965.1 of Calocybe gambosa. NCBI lineage: Eukaryota > Fungi > Basidiomycota > Agaricomycetes > Agaricales > Lyophyllaceae > Calocybe > Calocybe gambosa. Next base: position 2,181 of record CEMU01567622.1, read on the forward strand.
CGAAACCATGGGTGAGCCATGACAACGGCGGATACCTCTACAATAAAAGTGTGCATTTGTCACAATCATATTTTGATTGGATGCTGACGTTTTTTCGGTCAATTAGCCCATGCTATGCGCTACAAAGACTCTACCGAGCAACTAAGCTACATGAAACGCGCTTCTGAAGCGGGTAATGTGGAGCTTGTTTTTGCAGGTCTTGATGTTCTCGGGAGTACGCCTTGGATAATCAATGAGAAAATATTCAACGTCGTTCTTGAGGTGTGGAATAAGGGCGAGCGGATGGGCAAGTTACCCCCTGCTGTCTTCGATCACCCAGAGCCCGAAATGCCTGAAGATGTTACGACGGATCTTAAGGCAAAGAGTGTATACCAACAACGCTTGAAAGCCTACAATGTTGCCAAAGCCAACAATCACTCCGACAGGTGTAATGTCAACTACAAAATCGAAATTGCCCGTGCTGTAAGCGTCTTTTACGCGTTTTTAATTCAATATTTGACTGACATGGAATTAGTTCCTTGGGGACGTCATGTATCTCCCTCACAATCTTGATTTCCGTGGCAGGGCGTATCCTATACCGCCTCATCTGAACCACATAGGCGACGACCTCTCCCGTGGACTTCTCAAATTTGGAGAGGCAAAGCCCCTCGGCGAGCGTGGCTTGCGCTGGCTTAAAATCCATCTTGCCAATTTGTATGGATACGATAAGGCCAGCTTCGATGAACGTGTTCAGTTTGTTGAACAACGCATGGACGAAATACGCGACAGCGCGACAAAGCCTTTGGAAGTATGATACACCATCCTTTTCCTTCCGCCGAACAAATGTTTACTGTTTTAACAGGGAAAGCGTTGGTGGTTGACAGCTGACGATCCTTGGCAGTGTCTCGCGACATCCATGGAGCTGCACGAAGCCCTGGAATCGGGCGATCCTCATGGGTTTATGTCATCTCTACCTGTACATCAGGATGGCACCTGTAATGGCCTGCAGCATTATGCCGCTCTTGGAGGTGACGACCGTGGTGCACAGCAAGTCAACTTGGCTGCGGGGGATCGGCCTTCAGACGTCTATACACATGTTGGAAACATGGTAGAACGAGTGCTGGAGGAGGAAGCCAACAAGGGGCATGAGATTGCTACCATGCTGAAGGGAAAGATCTCGCGAAAGATCGTCAAGCAGACGGTAAGCCTATCCTAGTCATTCTCGGTCATCAATACATTTATCTTGTGGCGAAGGTTATGACAACTGTCTATGGTGTCACCTTCATCGGTGCACGAGAGCAGATTGAGAAGCAATTGAAGGATAAAAAGGTTTGTGCAGCTGAGGATTCCTGGAGGGTAGCGTCCTACCTAGCGAACAAGGTAGGCATACGACAAAGATGTGCAACTTATAGCTCACGTATATTTTTGGCAGGTCATCCAATGTATTGGTGACCTTTTCAGTGGCGCAACATCCATCCAAAACTGGTTCTCTGCCTGTGCTCGTCTCATATCAAAGTCTATTCCCAACAATCGTCTACCGGATGCGATGCAAAAGACCAAGGCGAAGCGCAGGCCAGCCAGACAACCTTTCGCAATCTCAGATATACGACTCAAGAAGGAACAGATGACCTCCGTCGTATGGACGACCCCCCTAGGTTTGCCAATCGTACAACCTTATCGGAAGTCGAATCGCAAGCAGATCATCACCTCGCTTCAAACAGTCTATATCTCTGATCCTAACTCCCCTGCAGAAGGTATATATTTTTCGAGCTTCATTAATTTGTACTAATCGCTCGACGGTAGTTAACGCAATAAAGCAAGCGAGTGCTTTCCCTCCGAATTTTATTCACAGCCTGGACGCTACGCATATGATGCTAACTGCTCTAGAGTGTCGAGTGCGTATTCCGTCCATCAACTTATTCAGCGCTAAAGATATTTCCAGACCCAAGATTTGACATTTGCTTCCGTTCATGATTCCTACTGGACGCATGCCAGCTCAATCGACAAGATGTCTGAGATCATTCGCGATACGTTTATTGCGCTACATTCATCAGACGTGCTAGAAAAACTCCTTGAAGAGGTTAGTCACACCCACATCGCAGTAAACCGAATAACTCAGTCTGATTTACTTCCTCCATTAGTTCCGCGAAAGGTACAAGGATCATAAAGTCCCCCTTACAAGTTTGAGTCAAGGAAATATCCTAAAAAGCCTCCACGCCCTCGGCACAAAAATTGTCGTCACCCCCCAACAAGCTAGGACACTCGCCAGTCTTAAGGGCTTGTATGTCGTTTCCGAAACCGAAGCCTCGTCTGTCGATGAAAGCGAGGCTGACAACGCAGCTCAAGTCGCAGCGGAGATTGACGCTGATGTAGAGGAAGAGGAACCTCAGGATGCTCTTGACGGCATGGACGAAGAGGAGATAGAAGCTGCAAAAAAACGGAAGGCGGACAACGCTTCAGCCGAAAAACAGCTGCGCCAGCTCATGGGCAAGTTCGTCAACCTCACTGATTTACTCCCTCCATTGCCCAAAAAAGGCGCCTTCAATGTCGAACAGATCAAAAAATCACAGTATTTCTTTTCATAAAATCGCTATCGATATTCGTCGTCATATTGCACTTTCGTACAACACAACCCACTCAACTATCTAACCGTATCACTATTCACTTAGCAATCACCTTTATAGACCCTAGAGTAATTCAGTAGCGTAAAGCCTGGGATACAAATTGGCAAAATCCGCTCAGAAAGCATTCCACTTCATCTAGATTTAATGACTTTACAACAGACGTCTAATGGTGGGCCTCTTCTTTTGGTAGATCCTGCTCCAAGAACGCAAGATAGGCTTCAGCACCACCTGTACCCTCATCTGTTGCGATAGACACAGCGACTTCAGCTCTCGTAGGTTCAACGGCATCGTAAGCTGCAAGTTCCGAGGCAAGGTCTACTGGAACTGTTGGGGCTTTGGGAGCCGGTGGAAGAGTATATGCTTTTACAGCTCCGACATGGGCATCCTTAGCCTTGACATTTCTCAGCAACAGCCGTTTCATCATACATAAAAGACTCACAGGTGGAGGAGATTTGTATGATCTTATTTCACGGAGGTAAAGGTCCTGGACAATATCTGCGGGTGGATTCGGAATTATACACGTTACCGAAGTACATTGCCGCGTACCTTTACGAACCGCCGTTGTTGAGGAGATTGCGCGAACGAACGGCGCTTTACGAGCCTTTTTCATTTTCTTCAGCCTCTAAGGCGACGCATGAAATTATGAAAACGTACCACGTTGGTTGCCTGCCTCAGAAATGTTGACATGATAGTTGGAAAAGGTAAAGCGTGACGTGACACCTTGACATTACATAGGTCACGCCCTTTCGGCCTACTCTCGAATTCCAACCACCATGCTTGCCAGATTATCTGTCTTCCGTCGCATTCCTCGCCTAGCCGTTAGTTCTGCCAGGTACAAGTCTAGTCAAGTCGAAGGGAGTGTTGCACAGGACAGGGCATTTGGGTATGTACTATTTGCCACGGGTCTCCCCGAAGCGGTGTCTGATAGAAAAGTGCAGCAAGAAGGAAAAAGCGCACGAAGGTAGGCTTCACTCGTAAACCTACATAATTATTGTCGAATAAATTCAGATGAGTATGCCCGCCGCCATGAACGAGAACTACTTGAGAAAATGAAGCTGGAGGTATGCAAGCTTATCTGAAGCCTTTCACCATTGCTGAATAGGCATTTTTAGATTGAGAAGAAAAAACTCGAACTCGTGAGTATGCTTTTATGATGTTCATCCGGTACCAACTATCTTTCAGGATGCCTTGGAGAAGAAGCACCAGGAGCTACAGAAGGACGGAAAGTAAATTTTGCAAATAGTGCGTGAGTTTATACGCTATCCTTGATTATTTATACCCATATGATGAAGGTACAGAAGTGGATATACGTCGTGCAAATTGAAGCCAATGAAAATGAACTAGCGCGAACGCCCGACATCCAACTTTGCGTGTACAATAAACCCATGTCCCCCTTCTCTAATATCACGGCCGACACGGCTCTTTATGTTAGTTTGAATTCAAGCTCCTTCAAAGACTACAAACAAGAAGATTCCGACGCTTGCATTCCCACGTGATCGTGGGTATCGATGTAATAGTCTCGCTCAGTTGCGACTCGCTAATGCTCATGCGCTCATGGCTCAACATCTTTCATACGATGCCCTAGTACAGGTCTTGAAGCTGCTCTATGACGACCCACTTTCTCTATGCTACTGCGCGTTGGTGAACAGACTTTTTAATCTGGCGGCATCGAAGTTACTCTATGTTCGCACTAAATATTCACCGCAGGAGCCCCACGTTCTCGATCTGAAGGATCGCGGCACTCTACCGGTGAGCGAATCCGACATACGTAGCGCGACTCCGATATTATACCTCTTCTCCGGAATAGGAAAAGTCAATGCTAGCATCAGCCCGTAAGCCAAAGTATGCTTCCCTCGTTACAGAGCTAGAAATCTCAGGTATCCTTGGTCCAAATCACCTCGGATAGCAAACATACAACTGTTATCTTAGGGTACATTTTGACAAGATCAGCCCCCTCTTTTATGCTGTCACACACCATTGCGGACGCAATCCGGCTGTTCACTAACTTATCGAGGCTTACTTTTTGCCCCGTTACATTCCATGATGATTTGTTTCGGGAGTCTCTCGCACTAATCCCCAGTTTAAAGCACCTCCGCGAGCTCACCGTAAATTCTTCATGTATGAACGAGCAGACGGCTCCCCTGCTGATTGAAATTAATGACCTGCACAAGCTGACGCTACACAGTCCTGGGCGCATCATTCTGGACTCTCTCCCTGCATGGCTTGCAAAGCTTTCTCGAGATCTCGTAGGACTTCATTTCAAAGTGAGCAGCACCAACTCCTTCGGAGCACCATCTCGACATCTCAACGTTAGAATAACTGTGGGTCAATCACGCCTGGCGTGCTTGCCTTATGTGCGCCGCACCTATATGGGAATTTAATAGAGATGACACTCGGGTTATCTTACTCTCTAACGGATGAGCACGTGTTTTCGTTCCTAGCGCAACAGCCACTCCTAGAACGCCTGCAACTACAATACTACCTGGCAAGTCATCCGTTCTGAATAATCCGTTGGTCTAAGACTTAAATAAACAGCAACTGAGAGATCCAACGACTCTACCTCGTCTGAGTCGCCTGAAATCTTTCACTGTAAAATATACCTCTCCTTCCACGAAGTACGAGGCTTCTGCCCTATGCAAATGGATAAGACGCGTTATAGCATACTCACCTATTGAGCACATCGACTTGGTTTGCGATGACCCAAGCTCCGACGGCCCAACGCTGTCCTTCGACAGCATTATTTATCACCTCATCCACCGACATTCTAGAACGCTCCAAATATTAGATCTCTACTATGCATACATCAGTGTTGATGCTTGTAAGGCCTTGTTCAGGGGCTTGACTGTTCTGGAAGAGGTTAAGATTTCCGCGCGCAAAGGTGTACTTGTAAGCCTAGTAATCTTCACGAACTTGAAGTGCCTTGGCTAAATCATCCCACTAAGGAAATATTTCAGGAGGGTTCCTCGCACTTGCGCCAGCTTCATACTGCCGCCTTCCATATCCGAAATACCAGAATGAAAAGATCGCTTGTAGATGACGAATTAGCGCATAGGGTAATGTTGCAAGCGTCCAGTGCATTCCGCAGGTTAAAAATTAACGGAGCTGAGTGGGAGGTACGTATTCCCTACTCACAGTCGACCTTTCGCCGAACCTCTTCAAAAGGGATCGTGGAAGACGAGCGATAAAAGCGACGACGTCCAGTTTGTCATAAACAGAAACCGAGGGCTTGGGTAAAACAATACCATCTCACAGCGTTTCCTTGAGGGGATAGAATGGATTATGCTTGAATTATGTGCCGCCGTGGAGATTTTACGATGTAAACGTGACAATGTTTATAACTGCGGTGTCGATTGCGACATGGATCACAGCCGACTTTACTAAAAACATCCCTCAGCACGAAATTTTGAGCACAAGCAACACGTACGTTCTCTGGCGACCAGGGTCCGCGAAAAAATAACGAGGTAATGATTTGCTTAGAGGGCTTTAGGGGATTGCAAGGATGCCTAGCGAATGAGCTCTGCTATGCTTGGCAGCCGAGACTATCGGTGAGCGTCGAATGCCCACGGCAAATCAAAGCGTGAAAAATACACCACGCGGTACCGCCCCACACCAAAAGCGGTCTTTCAAATATTTCGTGCAGTAATGCACTCATCGTGCTTCTATCGCACATGCCGCACAATTGTCAATCGCGTCCATATTTTAATCCTTCCTGTCAAGTTGGATCCCTGGGTCTTCAGGGGGTGAGCTTCGGAAGCAGCTCCCGACCTCCATATCTAATCACTGTCTAAATGCGTCGTGATCGGAAGTGCGTCGGAGTGTTCAAATTATCCACAAGAGATGCAACTACGAATTTCTATCAGATTTACCGCCAGAGTAATAACGTCTTCGTGGTCCGACAGGGGTCGAGAACCAATGGCAGTTGTATTTCTCCGTTTTTGTTCTTGGCGACGGCGTTATCTGAAAACTGTTTTGTGTTATCAAGGGGCGTGCATTACAGGTAACCAATTTCAGACTCTGGGTTTGTTAGGGCCGATTCTGCATCTCGAGATGGTAAAACCTAAGAGAGTGAAGCAAGCAACTCTACTGTTTATCGAAGACAAGTATGGTACAGCTATCTCGCTATCGGCACTCTAGAGGTATAAACATGAGGCGGGATCCTCGAAAGGCCGGGTTGGCAAGGTTGCTATGCCTACTAGTTTGGAATCTGGATTTTCTGGAATCATATCGAGATATGCCAAATTTTACCTCGTTGACGAGAACATAGGGAAAGCCGCGGGTTGCTTCGGTGCACCAGTACAAATGTATAAAAAAAGGGAGCGACTCTTACTTCCCTGTCCCATCTAGCCCCTGCGCGTAAGCGGGTAAGAGAGTCTTCGTTTTGTTTTGTTGTAATTTTCTGACAGACTTGTAGCTATTGTTTGAGCTATGAAGTCAATGCTGCTCTCTACTGTAGCTCTGCTCATTGCATCAGTAGTCAATGCTGCCTCGATAAACAAACCTCAGCCCATCGAGGTTCGAGATTCCGTGACGACTAAAATCCATCCTAAAGTATTCATCATCTCGATGGTCGGTTGCGGTCGCTCCTAACCATACCTAATCTTTATTAATGTTATTTCACTTGCTCATTTTAGTTCGGTCTGGAGCAAGATGTCTGGCGCAACACTAAAGAGTTCAACGTTTTCGCAAAAAAAATCATAGTTCCAGGATTATCGCCATTATACCCCCACGTCCATTGTACGACAGATGGTTCGATATGTCAGATCACCACGGCAGAAGGCGAAATAAATGCTGCCACAACCATTACTGCATTGATCTTGTCTTCCGATTTCGATCTCACCAAAACTTATTTCCTGATCGCTGGAATCGCTGGTGTAAACCCTAAAGTTACCACTATCGGCTCTGTGACGTTTCCCCGGTTCGCGGTGCAGGTGGCCCTACAGTATGAGTTCGACGCTCGAGACAAGCCAACCAAGTTCCCCACTGGGTATGTCCCCCAAGGTTCCAAGAGCCCCAGTGAATTTCCCAAAGTACTTTACGGAACGGAGGTCTTCGAAGTCAACGATTCACTGCGACAGCGTGCCGTTGCTTTCGCCAAGCAAGCAAAATTGGTCGACAGCAAGCGAGCACAGGCGACCCGGAGAAATTACGCCAAAACACCGGCCTACGCAGCAGGTGCCGCTCCTCCATCAGTAGTTCAGTGCGACACAGCGACTTCAGATACCTTTTGGTCTGGTAAATACCTTGCGGAGGCATTCGAGAATACGACAAAACTTTTCACGACTGGCAAAGCAACCTACTGCTCGACCCAGCAGGAAGATAATGCCACCCTTGGGGCTCTCATACGCTGGGCGCGAGACAAAAAATATCTCGACTTTTCGCGCATCGTAATTTTAAGAACGACATCAAATTTCGACAGGCCCCACGAAGGCGCGACAGCGGCCGACAATCTGTTTAATAATACGCAAAGTGGAGGGTTTGAAATCTCCATCACCAACATCCAAGTTGCTGGTGTAAAGGTCGTTCAAGGTATTCTTGCCGAATGGAACAGTACATTTGCGGCAGGAGTTAAGCCGACTAACTATGTGGGAGATATCCTTGGGACTCTTGGGGGAAAACCGGACTTCTTGCCTACGAGTTAATCAGGAGACCGTGGAGTAGCATATTGCTTTCATAACCCGGTAGTCCTTTGATCACTAAAATGGTGCTATCAAAAACAAAACAAAAAATTGGAAATACTTACACACGAGATATTGTAATCAAACCATACCCTAGCTGTTTTATCACTGGCAGCAATCGGTCGTAACTCTGAGCGATTGGTACCGTTTTTTGAGATTGTCAGGTGATTGTTCCGCTTATTAGAAGGCTGCCGAAACCCATCCTGCTTCTCCTTGTGATCAGCCTTGAAGCTTGAAGGTTGGGCCTAAGTAAACTGAAGTGGTAGGGATCTGGAGGCGGAGTAAATAGTTCTTTGATTCGGCCTGGATAATGTCCATTACTAGAGATAGAAATCCCATGATTGTTGGCAACTTTTACTACATAAGAATATTAGTCCCTTGAAGTGTTCCTCGAGCATTTTCAACTTGATTCGAGCATCTGCCTCTGATTGTTGCGAATTTTTGTGAAGTGGGTTCAGCTTATCAGGCACATGACCCAAACGAATTTAGCAGGCACATTGTACTCGTATATTACAACCATGAGTCCAGAGGTTAACAATTAATGCGATTGGTACCAGGCTTCCCTCAATGACTAAAAGCTCCTTCTTTACTGACAGAATCTGTCTTCCTTTCTTTGACGCATCAACATCCCGAAGTAGAACGTCCAGCCTTCCACGTATAATTTATGTTGCTAATGGGAAGCGAAAAAAAGAAATGGGTTTAACGGCCTAGAAGTCCGCTCTTATCATAGCTTCTTGGATGAGTGCGGCTGTCTTTGCCGAGCGAGGACGAATGGAGCATGCATATGGTGCAGGATGACTGGTACGAAAGTTAATTGACTACATGTAAGAAATAGTGAACCACTTACCGAATGAAGCCACTGGTAACTTTCAGCTCAGAAATTGTGCCCTTCTTCTGGTCTTCTGCCGTCGTCGAGATATCGAAAGTGGCGATAACATTCGCCATCATGGACCATATATTTGCTTCTGCAAAATGTCGTCCTGGGCATATTCTTTTTACCCGCGAATTTTAGGTGTTCATTATGTCCGAACAAAAGAAGAAATCTCACCTTCGACCAAAGCCAAAAATGACGTCACGGGGATCGGGCAAGCTGTTGTCCTCCATGTACCTTTCCGGACGGAAGTTTTCTGGTTCGTCACAATCGTGCATAACCATGCTATAGGCAGTGTCATGAGTAACACCTCTTTCAATATGGACGTCCTGCGTACAAAATATTCGCCATTACAATCGCACCCTTCGGAATATGATATCCTTGGTAGATATCGTCTTCCATTACACTATGGGGCATGCCAAGTGGGACAGGGGGATTCCACCTGTGCTCAAAAGAAGAATTTTGATGTCAATGAGCTAGAAACGTGGGATAGGCGAGTACGTACCGAAGCACCTCCATCATGATGCATTCAAGATAAGGTAAAGTACCCCTGTCTTTAAGCGTAGGAAGGCGGTCGTTTCCTATGATTCGGTCTATCTCTTCTTGAGCCTTGACCAATGTCTCTGGATTCCGTGCCATGGTAAGCATAAATGTCCTCATCACCGCAAGCGTCTGAAAAAACAACAACAGGAATTTAAAATGCTATTGACAGTAATGAATGAACTCCTACTGTGTCTTGTGCAGCTACGGGACGAGTCAATCAATGCAAAAGACGCGGAGAATAAATCAGCATACCAGCATAGAGTGTGCCTGCAGCACCTTTGATGTCGTCTTCGTCCTCATTGTTTGGTTCAGACTTGGTCGGATCACAGTACATCTCAAGAAGGGATGAAGTAAAGGATGGGCGGGCTTGTCCAGATCGCTGTTGTTAATGTCACAAGTGTCCCGTTGTATGCGGAGTGTAAGAATACCATCTGTTTCTTCACCATGTCAAACGGTACATTCATCATTTTGTCGACAGCCCCTCGCGTCTCTAACGCTCGACGCTTAAAGCCCGCAAAGGGCGCCCAGGTCGGGATGTGTCTATTTTTATGGTGAGCGGGTAATTCAAAGACATATCGGGAAAGTTACCTTAGCAATGGGAAAAAGTCAACAAGTGTGGCCGCTGGTGTGCCGGATTCAACGGTGCGCGTCGCGGCTTCCTCAGCTGAACCCATATTTTAGCATCTGATTACCGATAACTCTTGTACACCTACCCAGCTTCACAAAATCGTCATCTACCGATGCGATCGAATGACCATATGTGATGTTGAAGATGGTGGCAGCAGAAAATCTTCGAATTAGGATTAGGAAACACCCGAATGGGAACCGTCAGGCGGACAAGACATACCTTTTGAGGTGCCGAACGAACAAATCTGGTGTTTGCATCAGACCATCAAGCAGGATAAGCGTCTCGCGTTCTTGAAGGGAATGGAATGCAGTTACAGCGCGTCGGTTGAATGTCTGATGGATAAACCGGCGATGCTTCCTAAACCGAGGCCCACTTTGGAAAATGTCATCTGCATGCTCGGTTAGTTCTATCAAAATCAAGGGGCTTACTATCGGACATGGGTCGATGCATGCTGCCAGCCCATCCTGAACGACAACGGTATGAGTTATGATTATTTATTCATTCCATGTATCGATGATTGACCCACATTTCAGAGAATAGAACAAAACGGGGACGATCTGAGTAGAGGGAGCTGCGTTTGTCGAGTAGATCCCGAATAGTCTCGAGGTTACTCAGGATGATCATTGGTTGGTTCAATACACTCAGATATGTGACATCACCTTTGGAGATTGAGATAAAATAAGATAAAGTAAGACAATGACGAACCGAATCTAGCAGCCCAGTCTCGAAGTTGGAGCTCTTGATGATTTGCGCTCATCTGGAGAAGGTTCCCGATGAATGGGAGGCCCTTTGGCCCTGGTGGGTAATGATGTGGCTGCTGCGTGAAGAGACGATAGGCAAAGTATACGATAGGACCGATTGCCAGGATAGCTGTCCAACTAGCTGAGAACCCATCTAAGAGAGACGACATGGTGAGGGGGAAGTGAATTGGAAAATGTATCAAGTCCAGGCATGTATTTATGGGCTTGTGAGGATTGATCGGAAATACCGACCCATGGTTTTTTGATAATTCCTTTCGGTTCTGGCAACCAATACTTTATGCAGTAAGAACTGAATAGATATGGATGCAGTTTTTAAGTTGATGCAGACCAGTACCAAGCGGAAATGTGGAGTGACGGACCGAGCGAGCTACGTCGAAGAAGTCCAGTGATTGAATTTGGGCTACGGGAGCAGCTTTTTCTGACGCTTGCCGCCAGGGGATAATCCATGCAATATCAAGTCCCTGTATAGAAATCGGATGCTGAGTGTAATGTCAGGTTATGATGGCCATATAGGATCAGAAGTCCTCTGTCAATGGAAAGAAGGTTTTCTACATCATGACTTCTTTAGCCATGGCCGAAATAGAACTTTTTTTTTTTTTTCCCACTTGATACACCGCGTATATTGTAGCCACAGGAGCATCCGATATTCAAGGACCGCGACAGTGGCGAGTGTGGCTCCTTGCGGATGATTTTCTGTTTATATAAAATGAATAGAACCCTTTTCCATGAGATGGTTCCTGGTCTTTTGAAATATACATATGTATAAAAGAAGAGAAAAGAAAAAAAAAAACGCCGCCTACCCTGCTCAGCGTCTTGTCAGAAGCGCTGTTGTAATTGGCCAAAAACTCTTCATCAAGTCGATCGCGACACGATCGGGCACAACAAACTTCTCTCATCCACCTTGTGAGCCTGCAGGTGGAGGTCTCAACTCAGCGAGCGAAGGGCTGTGCAAAAGTTTTCAAGTTTCTCAAGCTCAAGCTCGACCTTGCGCTCGTGTAATCCTATAACGGGATTGACCTCAAGTAAGTATGGGTCATTTTTGAGGCCCAATGGCTTTATGGGCATATAATTATGACCTCATCTCCGTCAACCTCGCTCTCTCAACGGGAACTTGGCGACAACCATGTAAAAATACACGTCGCTGATGCTGGGAAGACGACTGTAGAAAGAAATGTTTGTACATTCACGGTAATCATTGTTGTAACCAATCGATCAGCATTGGCAAGAGACGATTATGCACCGCAGTTCAAGCAAGCTTATAGACGCCGAAGTCTAGCCCCTTAATGAGAACGGACTATCGAGACCCACAACATTGGCAATACTGCACTTATTAGGCAGGCAACTTCGTCAAATTATTCGCGTTCATAGACAAGAACTTCCACGACTGATATCCTTGCGTGTGACCTTCATGAAAAGTCGTGGAAACCGCATGGGTCGCAGACCCGTCCATTCATTGTAAATCCCTTCGTCGACTATATGCTGGATGGAGAAAGAAGGGTGTGGCTGAGGGGTTCTACTTCTACCCCTCTTGCTTGTGTTCAGAGAAGAAGCAAGAAGTCATAAGTACATACATAAAATGCATGTGAGTAAAGGAGTCAGCGTGGTAAAATATCTCACCTCGTCCCGTCACGTTACTCAAAGAAGTTGCTGCACAAGTGTGTGCAGGGCCAAGCGAGTACGTCGTACTAGTTCCGGCTGTTATCAGTTGGTCCGTTATAGGCAGCACTGTATATTGTAGAGAGCCTAGGTCACCAAGTATGAATTAAAAGTCATGGCGGTTTTGAAGCACGTCGGCTTATTAACGTTGGTAGTATGTTCATCCAATTGCATTTTGAACAGTTATGCTCTATATGCAAGTCTCGGCTTTTGCAATGGTTTGAGTCTCATATTTTCTACCTAGGTAGAACCAGTGGTATCACACCCAATGGCCCAGTTTGACCTGAAAATCGTTCATCTACTGTACTATTGGTTGGTAATCGTCATTTTCTGCAACATGGGGTATATTGATGCATTGTGGGGATAAAAGCATTCTCCATGGGGACGGAGAGTTTGTTTCGCTTGGACGTTTGATCCCGATGATCGGGATGAAGCTAGGGTCGTTCAAGGTTCCCCCCCTTTGTCTGCTTCTTCTGTCATAGCCGCTCCAGGGTGGCCGTCGCGGCTAGTGTAAATTACAGTATATTCTTCCCAAGCGCAGAAGAGTAAAAGCGTATCGGGCATGCAAGCCCGATCTACCCACATTGGCGATCATGCTCGAGCACAAGTATTAAATTGCAGACCCTAGCTGCTTCAATGCAAACCAGGCATTTGTCATTTTGTTCACAATAACCCGTTTGGCAGTATGTAAAAAACCTTGAGTTCGTAGTGGTGCACAGACCGGACGGAAAAAGCGGGCAGAAATCGCCAAAGAGAGCGGTGGCGCATGACTGTATGAATTTTACGTAGGACCTTGGTGGGGCTCGAGGATAAAGAAGTTGCGTGTATTCTTCGTAAGACTTGTGATCCATATTTTGAACGACCGACAACGTCAAATGCACATTCAATACCCCCCTGGGTTTAGTAGGCCATTTCTGGATCAAAGACACGTACAGCTGATGATATGGCATCAAGGAATAACCGGGGCGTTTCCGAGGACCTGCAGGTTGGCAATTGCCTCTCGAAGGGCTTTCGGCAGCTTCCTTATCTTTGTCCTATGGAATCCCATTATAAAGCAAGGCATACACACGAACCCGACACTGCAGTGTGAGAGTGATCCTTCTCAAGGGACTGAGAGTTACGGGCTATTCATGTATCCAAACAAACGCGGTGGGATTTCGGAACTCGGGAAGGGTGGGTGTATGTCATTAGTTACGGTATATCTCTCTAAGCATGGGGCCCCCACATCGATGCTGAAAAAAAATATGTATAGCATACCACAGGGAAGGGATTTACACATCATGGTGAGAACCGAGAAACCAAGTACTTCCGCGGCAAAAGAGGCGCCGAAGGAGACAGCTGACTACAAACCAGTTAAATGGCAGTAAAAAATCGTCATGCTTCTGGAACAATTTGTCCGATAATTCCTTCAAGGTCTATGCCGCGTGAGTCATTGGCTTATCGGTAGATACAAGGAACACATGACGAGGGTCATACGTACCGTAGCAGGCAGCTTTAACACGGGAAAGACCTGTGGTATGACCTGCCTGAAGCTTCTCACCTGCTTCGCTGGTCAGCGAGAGCTTTTTCTCAGCGAGCGTCTACCAAAGTGGTTAGTACGGTGGGACGTAATAACTCCTAAAACATTTGAGTCCCAGAAAAGGATAATAGGGCTTACCAAGACCTTCTTTTGTTCTTTCTGTATTTGGGACCAGAGCTTGTGAATATTGTCTTCGTTCGCGGCGTAGTTCTGGAGAAATTCTGTGTAAATCTTCTCTCTTAATGGAGCTGGGTCAAGGCGGGCGCGAGAAAGGAGACAGAGTGATGATAAACGCACAAGGATTTCGTGGAGGACTTGAGTTCCTCTGCCGGTTTAGAAACCTTCATATGGCGGTTTGTTGCACAATAAGGAAGAATGTTTTTCAGCGGTCACCTCTTGGGAAAGCTGCTTGTATGCGGCTTTCAAGAACTTTTGCTGATTCTGCCGTTTCTTTTTTTGTCGAAGGGCTACACGCGAATGTAAATCGATGGTCAAACAAGGTGTAGAAGGGTATTCAACCTGCGTAATGCTTTGCCACAACCATCTCAAGGCTGATTAATTATTGGCCTATTCGAGAGATAGAAAAAAGCGAAAGACATACACTTGGTCATCACTGCCGTTCGAATACTGAGAGGCAAGAAACTCTGGGTCGCTTTCATCATCCGAAATCAATTTATCAGAGCGGCGCTTCGTTGAACGCGTAGCCATCGAATTACGCGAGTATGGTGTTCCAACTTAGATTGTACGAAGTCGCGTCCATTAAGTCGCGTGACTGTGAGAATTCCAAAAGGCTGAGATCACATGAGTGTAATCTGTAACTAAACAAACGATATATTAGTGTAGTAGTAAAACAGATGGTATACCCGAGTCATGGGAATAGGGATGGGAGAACGGTGTAAATAAATAAAAAAGGGATATATATCGCGGAACAACAACTATATCGGAACTGAATCCTGTATCGGTCATGCGTGCCCCAAACGTAATTTTCATCCTTGTCAGGGAGTGTTCAGAGCGGTAAACGAGCGTAAGTTGAGAATGGTGCTAGCCTAGTTCCTACGGAATCTGGACCACCAAGGCTGTTTCTTTCCTGACATGGTTGGGTAAGAGGTAGCTGAAGACATGCGGTTCTTGCGACGGCCGAAGCAGACGGTGCACCCAGCAAAGAGCAGGAGAACGAATGAAACGAGAGTCAGCCAGAAACCTCGTAACACAAGTGTAGGTTAGCATCTCCAAAGGTTTTAATGGATGTATAGCTCACCCACGCCCGGTTTCGTGTGGCTGTCGATATCGGGAAGCTTGTTGGCTTGGTGCTTGAGATACGCGAAAAGCGCGATATCAATGGCGAACGCGATAAGTGTTAAAAAGGCCGCAAGGAATGACGTTAAGGATGCAATCAACGTCACTGTAACGTGTTGCGAGAATGACATCAGGAAGGCGAGGAATGTCGTTCCTGCAGCTAGAGAAAGAAGATTGCATAGTCAAGTATTTATCAATGTCGCCGAGGGTGATAGCTTACCAACAGGATGAATGGCGAGTCCACGAGTCCACGAAGATCCAATGATGAAATTGGCTGTCTTCTCCTGATTGGAAATTGAGGTTTTGTATGCGTTGCCTGGAGCGTTATTGGTGAGGATTTAGGAGATGTATGCCGATATTTCTGTACACAAACCTGAATTGAGACATGTCGATTTATCCTGATCATAAGAACAGGTAGCCCTGCATGGAAGAGATTAATACACAATAACATTTGCCACTCGGCGGTTAAATTTTCACCAAACACCAAACTATACGCTTGAGTTAACAACATGAAGGGTTATGTGAGAATAATAGGAGGCGTACACGTATATCAGTCAGCACATTTGAGTCGCTTTTACCGCTTTGAATGACTGCTGAGCCAAAATGTGTTCTTGCAATGTCGATTCCTTGGAGATAGGGGAGCGAGATCGATGTCAAAAAGCTCAACACGAATGCGACACCAAGGAAGATGATGCCTGGGATGCAAAAGATTTTGGACATGACTGGTTTTGTGCAGGGAGGACGGGAAAAGAAAACAAAAGAGTGTTGGAGGCTTGGAGCCCTTAAAACGAGTCGTGATGGGACCACCACGCGCAAACCACGTCAATATAAAAGGCACCGCCATTATTGTCCCACGCATGACTGCTACATACCATCAAGAACATTGTCTGTTATGAGTCTAATTACTAAATGCCAATGTAAAGTGGTCACTGTTCGTTTGCTATGGTCTGCTATCTTTTTGTTTTCAACGAGACCTTTGGATCCTACAGGTGAAGCTATCGTAGAGGGTGTGCTTTATACTCTTTGTGTTTATCTTCGACTGGGGCGCTTGTCGCTTTGGAAACAGCGCTCAAAGCGTCCGTCGCTCACAACCAATCAGCCAAATACAGAGAATCCGAAGACATACACTTGATACCCTGATGGTGCGTGACTCGGATGATAGGTTTTATCAGACTGTGATCTCAATGTTCGACATTTGCTCCAGTGATATTAATATGCTAATAAGGAAAACATATCCCTGATGTCGAAGTATTCCATGCAAAACGGGGTTGATCCTGTATGTCCGACTGCGAAGCCTTTTTCAGCCTAGATTGATTGGTATGCTGGCACGCAACTTACTGTTATCCGCCAGTGAGACTCGGATACATAGATTCAAAACTTTCCAGGTCGACCCAGGCTTTTGTTGTTTTGCGGCCCGACTTAAGCTCCTCATCATTCCTACCCTGTGTAGTGCTCATGACAAACCGCATGTGTGTATGTTCATTGGTAGAAGAAGCTTGTTAGATACCAACATGTTGATGAGAACTTCGACCACCTAGGTCATGTGCTACCGTCCGATCCGAGTAATGCTCGCAGCGAAATGGCAACATAAAAGGCGCACTCCTCTTCTCTTCTGAACTTTGGTGCAAATCCAAGCATAGTTATGCTATTCGTCGCGTCTAGTATCTTGTGGCTTAGCCTTCAGCCGTCTCTGGCCCATGCTCAGGCATGTAACACCTACGTCGTACCATTAATCTCTGGAGGGTTCACGCAAAGACAATTCATCGATTTTTCCAATGTGTCTCCAGGTGGCAACGCCGCTTCCTTCCTTTCGTTAGTAACCATACATCCTTGCACAATCACTATATCTAAGTTCTCCTTTGCACTAGGTCAAATGGAATTTCTATCAGCAACTATCCTATCTCTTCAGGCCCTGTGCCACGCACATTCACCCCTAACAATGTTCGCTTTGGCTCGGGTTCGCTTGATATGAAGGTTTCTGCCTATTCGGGTAGCGGAAGCATCCTCAGCTCCGAAATTGCCACAAATGATATCTTTAAATATGCCTCTGTTAGGACTGTATTAAAGTCTAGTGGCATTCCGGGTGTTGTCGAAGGGAACTTTTTTTACCGTGAGTAGTCTGCTCTTTGCGTCAAAATAGCCATGGACGAAGGAATCTCTATAGTCAATGATAATCAAGAAATTGATTGGGAAATTTTGACAACTACCACACTTAGACCTAGCGCTAACGTTCCTGCGGGTATCTGGGCCACCAACCAGGTATATTTCACGTTCTATTTCCATCTAATCTCTCGGTTACATTCAACTTAAACATTGTATAGGCACTGACGCCGGGTCAACCATCTACGCATCAAACCGTTCCATTTACCTTCGACCCTTCCCAAGGCTATCATGGTAAGCTGAGTTATGATTAACAAACACTGTGGGGGTTAACCGATGGCCGGCGGGCTATCAGAATATAGGATTGATGTATGTTTTTGTGATTGTTTTGTTTTGCGTATTTACTAACTACCTTTCACAAAGTGGGCTGCTGACGCCACCACGTTTTACATTGACGGCGTCCAGAAGGCGCGCCTGACATCAAACGTAGCTTATTCCTTACTCATTTTTTTTCTTATCATAACGAGGCCATTTCTAGGTGCCAACCCAGTCCGGTCATTGGATCTGGAACTCCTGGAGCAATGGTGATCCATTCTGGTCGAATGGACCTCCAACGTCCGACTCCATTACGCATATCCGTTCGATCGAGATCTACAAAGGGTATACGACGACCCGCTCCGGCACGATCTGTAATATCTAAGCAAGGAATAGCATAATTTGTGCAAGTAGCCCTCTTCGTAAAATTGCCCAAGTCGTCGAATG
>CEMU01567629.1:3393-15529 GCA_900068965.1 Calocybe gambosa
GGCTATCCACATGAACTAGAGGCTGTTACAGCTGACACACAAAATGTTGTGGTGGGTTATAATATAATTCACCTCACTTTGGTTTTTTGCCATGTATTAACCTTCGGGGTTTTCTCATACAGGACGATACCTACCATACACCAAAAAAACATGCCCCGAGCCCCATCAAAATCCCTTCCTACCACAATCAAAATCACAATCGGGATACAAACCGCAACGTAGGCTACGGAAGCGGAAATAACGGAGCCCCAAAAGTCCAACTCGTCGACCTCTCCTCCCGTCCAACGTCCCAAATCTCCACTCCGGAATCCTCTGCCATATCGGGGACGACCCTCGCACGCGCTCTCATCGCCAACACTTTCGGAGGATTCAGCGGCAGCCATGGACATGGCGGGCACGGCGGCGGAAGCGGTGGTCATGGAGGATACCCATACAACTACGGACCACGTCATCGAGGATCAACAGGCTCAGGACTCAGCAACGAATCCCTCCGAACGTCAAGGTATCGAAGTGGAGGATCGAATCTTACACGAACGGATTCAGCAACGTTACCCAAGGCGGAGTTTGCTTCCGCGTTCATGCCAATATCGCCACCGCTGCCGCAGCCTTTGTCATCGGGAAGTGGCACGACGGCGTCCAGAGATGGTAGAGCTAGCTTGGCGAGTTTAGATGTTTCAGGGAGCCTTTCGCCTGGGTCAGCCGGGGGGTTGTCCTCGCCTGGCTCTGGACCAGGAGTACCGCCGATACCAGGGAATGCGGAGCTGGTTTATGTACCTCCGCAAATGTTGCGTCCTGGAATAGGAGATAAGCGAAAGACAACGTCGACTTTGGCAACCGTTGGAAGTGCAAAGTCTGATGCGGCTGAAGGAAGCGTAGGATCAGGGCCTTCTTCCAGTGCGAGGGTGGCAGAAGAAGATATAGGAGACGCTGATGTGATCACGGCGACGGCGACAGTGACGACATTAACGACGGCAACAGCCACTATAACTAAGGCGACGCGGAAGATCTCTCGCATAAGTGAAGTTCCAACGACTACGACGTATTCTTCACAGCCTTCGCAGCCTTCGACACCGCAGTTGGCGTACATGGAGCCTGAGACGGCGGGGGCTGGGGCTGCTAGTGGGACCAGTGCTGAACCTGGGATTGGGCCTTCGACGACTGGAACCTCGACGACCGAAGGCCGAGACAGGCGCCCTAAAACTCCACCACCGGAAACGCGTCCCAAAGAACCATTACCGCGACGGCCTATAAGTCCAGAGTTGGAAGTGCCTGCGCCTCTCGTACCGTCTGACGGGGGAAAGAATCGGAGACAATCTATGGCCCCCGTTGCCCCTTTCACTACCTCACTTGCTGTTATGCCTCCAGTGCCTGTGTCATCTACTTTACCTATAGTGGAAGTGCAAGCTTTGAACAGAGGCAGCAAAGATAGCAGCGATAGTAATATCACCAGCAACACCAACAGCGTCATCCTCATGTCCCCGCCTTCTTCGTCGGAAGATCCATTGTCAGGGAGGGATTTTGACTACGTTCTGGATTATTATGCTTCCCCTGCTGACGTTGCACCACCTACACAATTTCCTCTGCCCGCTGCTGCTTCTCATGTTGGGCCTTCTGAGCGCAACAACAACAGCAACTTCCGTCTCCCATTTTCACCCATCACTGAGGAATCGAGCTCGCAGCTCTCCCCGCCCACGCCGTTTAGATCAGAGGCCCTTAGTCCGAGAAATAGTCTGCTGCGACAACAACAGGCAGCTACTGCCAATACTGCCCCCGGGAGGTTTTTTGTTGGTTCGACACCTGGAGCGTCTATTAATGGCGGTACGTTATTTTACTTTTTACGTGTCCATATGTACTTAATGCACATATAATATATCCTTGACAGTGCGTGTCGACTGGAACGTTCGGAGTAGTTCAGAGTCTCGTTCGAGCCGTCGTTCGAGCTCTACAAGCAGGGCCGCTGCTGCATTGCCTTCGAGTGATCGTCCGGGCGCACGGGTGACTGCTTTAATTTTGCCTCTTTTCCCTCGTGATACTCAAATTTCGCCCTCCTTTAGACCCCAAGCAACTCCTCGTCTCATTCCCGCACCAACCTATCTATTTCATCAACTTCGTCCGCCGCTTCTCTTCCCCAACAGGACGGAGACAGAGGCAGAGACAGAGATCAGGATAACAAAGCCTCCTCTTCCTCTTCCTCTTCACTCCAACCACCGCAACCAAGTAATCTTTTCAACCGACTCCGATCCGGCAGTGCACCAAGCCCAATCAAAGTCGTACGCAATACGCGTGATCTGTCTGCATACAATATCACTATGACCCCCCGCGCGGCAGCCGGAGGATCGTCAGATAGCACACCTACGACAGCGGAAAGTGGCGGTAACAACGAAATCAACATCCAGCAAACGTTCCCCGAAACACCGAGCGCTTTCAGTCCAGGGTTCTCACCCGCATCGAGTGGAATCATTTCTCCGGGGATGCGAGTGTCAGGGAGTATGGCGGAATATCTATCGATGGGTGTGCCACAGACGCCTCAGTCGGCGTTCTTACCTGGAATTGGGATTGGTGGGATTCGGCCGAGCTTGGACCAGCAGGTGCTCTTGACAAGAGCGGCGACGTCAGTGAGGGGGGCTAGACATTCTAGACAGGCGAGTCTTGGGAGGCAGTTGAGGCAACAGCAGGAGCAGGAAAAGGAAAGGGAAAGGGGAAAAGCTAGTCATCCGTATGCGCGGGCGGAGCTTTTGAAGGATACGACCAGGGATGATGATGTGGCGGCCGGGGCACAAGAGGTTGCTGCTTCCGCGTCAGGTAACCTCGGTGACGCGTCTGTTACTGGGAAGGATAGTGGTGGTGGTGACACAGCAACGGCAAATCATTCCCACATCGACAGGAATTCGACGATACTGTCACAAGGGCCAAGACGTGCAGATGCTCAGGATATTAAACCGTTGGCGGTCACTCTGACACGCGCTGATTCCGGGAGGGAGAAGCCTTTACCAGATAAGCCAGCACCTTCGCCTCAATCCATGTCGGCAACGTCCCCCGTCGTCTCGGAAGCTTATAGTAGCTATAGCTCCCCGCCTGAACCGGCGGCACCCGTTCTACCATCCGTGAGCTTGCCTTCGCTGACGCCATCTCCGCCGACTCAAACGTACCTCCCTCCCGAACCAACCGAGCTGCCTACTCCCCGCTCCTTGAAGCATGGATCTGAAGAAGCCGTCTTGGCATACGATGATGCTGAGGCTCGGAGTCTTGATCTACCTGCTGCAAACAGTCGCACTCCAGGCGGACTTGCCAATAAGCGTTCAAATGCATCCATTTCAGTGGATGAGGAGTCTTCCATGCGCTCAACGAATGTGATTCGATTCCCGCAGCTGCCACCTGTTGCACTTATACCTCCTGCGCCGACGACGACGCCTCCTATTCCGCCAATGGAAATAATACCTGCCTCTGTACGTAGTACCGGCGGGCCTTCTGCGTCTACTTCGAGTGTATCTTTGAATAGCACAAATGAAAGTACGCCACGCCCCAAAAACTCATCAATGCAACCAATGCAACGTCAGGAACTCAGAGAGTCGTCCGTTTCTAATTCCCCAAGACCATCCTTCCG
This sequence comes from Calocybe gambosa, assembly GCA_900068965.1. Lineage (NCBI taxonomy): Eukaryota > Fungi > Basidiomycota > Agaricomycetes > Agaricales > Lyophyllaceae > Calocybe > Calocybe gambosa. The sequence continues at coordinate 6,998 of CEMU01567629.1, forward strand.
CCGTCCTGACATGATCCACCCTCCACCGTCCGACATACAAATACCCCCTGCACAAACATCTGCCTCGTCCCTTTACTCGCATTACGACGTCGCAATGTCTCCGCCCTCATATTACGCCGTTATCAACTCCGACAAGGCTGCTGCTGCTGAGGTGCGGACGCCCAGCACAGGTGGAAGTTATGATGTGAACTACAAGTTTGGCGGAGGTAGTTCGGGTCCAGGTCCAGGTCCAGGTCCAGGTCCTACTACTCCGGTTGTGGGGTCACAACAAAACCGCCAGCAGCATAGTCCTCCTCCAAATGCCGGAGAATTCGTCGTTGGAAGCAGCAGGGGCTCCATGGCTCCCTCTACTGCCTCAAATAAGCGGCCGAGGTACCGCCCGCCTCTCCCAGCCGGCCCCCGAAGACCGAGCCAACAGCATGTATCTGGGACCGCGGGACATCAATCTATGAGGGAACGCGGTGGTTCGGTTTCCTCTGTTGGTAGTCAGCTTCCCAGCAGCAGGCGGGCACACTCTACTCCACTTACGTCTCCTAAATTTCAGACCCCTATACCCAAATATCGTGGCTACACGATGGACGCTGCCAAGTGGACGTTCACCTCTACCCAGCTTCAGGCGATTGTTTCAAGGGCAATTAGACAATCTTCCGAGGCGTCATCAATCCGGCTGCTAAAGTTGGAGACGTTGGATGGAGAGATACAGGAGGAGATCGAGCGGCTAGTGATAGCGAGGACAGAAACGATCGCCAAGTTCAAAACGCTAACGAGGAGGCGGACGGCGTTGTTTGATGGTTTGGTTAGCTCCATCGACAGGGTGGATCCTGAAGGTCCGGGGCATACATTGCGTCTGATTGACGACTTGAAGGAGATCGCTACTGCTCACGACAGACTCGCGGAGGAACTTCACAGTGCCGATGAGCAGCTCGCGCAACTGAAGCAGCTTTGCCAGTCCCACTCGACGAGTGCCCTAGCGATGGCCCTGAGGAAACTCAACGCCAGTTTTCTCAAGCAGTTTTCAGAGACGCAAAGCCTTCGTCAGCAAGTGGAAACGCTGGAAACAGAGCGCGATGAGGCGTGGAAAGAGGCTGAAACGATCGCATACGAATATGAGGATCTTAGAGCTGGGAGGATCGAGTCACCCCCAGATGATCGATATAACCGTGTTGTGGCCGTTCGGAAGTCTAGTGTTAGGGCTATCAGACAGGCAGCGCTTCTTGGTGGCCATTCTCGCTCGAATCAACGCGCTTCCACAGGGAGCAGTAATAGAGCGTTTGGGGCAATTACACCCTCCAGTGCTAGAACAACGGCGTATGTGGATGACGTGCCTCCTATGCCCCATGTGCCCCCTCGCAGGCCTGTTGACATCAAGACAAATTTACCTTCGAGGAGTTCTACATTGACGGTAGGCTATTCGCATTCTATCTGGTTCTGTTGCTGATTTTATAATCTCGATATAGGGAGGGTCGACCGAAGGTATGACACCTACTTCGGAGACTCGAGCCATGGTCCGCGCCCAGGAAGAGCTGTACGACATGTTGGGTATAACTTTGAACGACTCGCGCACCAGACGTTCACATTCTGTGATCGGCGTTCCTGGGGAACCGGAAATGACACAGCCAGTGGTTTCTCCGCGGTACATGACGTATGAGGCAGCACCCAACACCGGACGACGAGCCTCGCTTCCTGACAGCGCAGCTTTGCCTCCACATCCCTATGATGCATTGGCTGATGTAAGTATCATTATTACCTCGGATGATAGAGGAGCAGGCTGGTTTTGATCTTGACAATTTATGACTAATTTATACCTCACTCATTTTTGCTATCTCCCAACCACTCATTTCATCTATCGAACAAAAAAATTCTCATTCGAGCGAGTCTCGTATTTTTGGATTACTAGCATCTACAAAGTAATTCGTAATAATCATCATCATACATCGATAAGCAAACATGACGGAAGGAAAAGGGTATAAAGTCATAGAATCAATGCCGCACCCGTTTTCTCCGAATTTGGATTTCTCCATCTGCTGATGGCGCAAGCTGCAGTGCTTCTGAATCGAGAGTCTCTTCTTCCGGCGTTTGCGGGACCTCCGCACCCACACCTGATGTCTGCAAATCGTTACTGGCTCGCATACGCTTCCGGGAAACTTTAGGGGTTTCAACTCCGTTTAAAGGTCTCTCCTCGTTATCAGCTACTGCCGACCGGACAGGTGATCGGAGAGCTGACGCCGAACCATCTACATCATCCTCGGGGGTTTGGAATGGGGACTTTTGATGCAGGGGTCTGGGTTGCGGTCGACGCCTGTTGGGGGCCAGACCAGGTTCGTCTTCGTCAGTTGTATGTTCCATATCTTCTGCGCTAGGCTCGATGGCAGTCTGAGTCTTAAGACGCGATCGCGTGGTACGTTGAGGCTCATTGGTTTCTGTCTCGGTGAGCTCCTCGCCATCCGTACCCTCGTCACTGGAGACCCCAGCAGCTGACTTGACGCCTTTGGACTTAGATTTCCGACCACCTGGTCCAATGCCTATATGAGAGTAATTTTAGTTTCTGACATCATCAACGAAGACCAATTCTTGACCTTTATCTTTCGACATAGCCGTAGTCAACCGTTTTTCATAGGCCCGCTGAGGCTCCCACAACTTAGATGTGGGTGAAATGTCCAGTTTGGCTTGTGCCAGGACTTGATCCATGTGCGCCTTTCTGCTCAGATAGTTAATGCTGGACTGAGGATTGTGATGATAACAGCGTACATTTTGAGAGCATCCCTACTTGAAATAACCCCTAAAAGTGGTACAAGGGCCTTGAAAAATAGCACTGCTATTTTCATTGACTTCTTGTTTTTATTGCCATTATAGACCGCTAAACGTTGGGCGACCCATGACAGCAATTCCGTATGAATATGGACAACATGTTGGCTATTGAGACGACGAATAATTGACAGCTGACTTCCGCGTATGACAAAGCAGGTTGCGAGGAGCTTTGACAGATGCAAGCAATTGGTCACATCATGTACAACATTGTCAAGCACCAATTCATAGGCCTGAAATGACAATGTGAGTTGGAGAATTATAGTCGAATAGCTAGGCATGCCTCTCGCAATGATTGGGTTACAACAGACACGATTGTATCTCCATGAGTGTTCATCATTCCTTCCTCACGAAGGGCATCAACGATCACCTTGGAGCATGCATCAAAAGCAGGGCCCAGTCTTCCGTAATGCGCCAGTAGGGTTGACCCATGGCGAATGGATATAGCTCCGACGCGTATGGCTCGCAGGAAAGTTGACATCACATCAATAAAGAGATATTCTTGCTCCAAGCGAGATTGCGAAGTGGTGTCAACTTCAAAAAGTCAAACTTTCGTAAGCAGCAAAGCTCGATTACCTTACTTTCAACATGAGATTTCTTTCTTCTCTCCCCAGACTTTTTCACGTTATGGTCATCCGGTAGCTGTTCACCGCCACTATCGTCGCTGCTTTCTTGATCCTTTTCGGAGTCTTCAGCAACGCCGAATATATCAGCATATCGTTCGATCTCTGCTTGTACATAACCCGCGCAACGATATTGGATTTCGTCATCAAGTGATAGCGCAATGGAAGCAAGTGGTGACGGGGCTTGGTCCACATCAGTAGTTTCTCCAGCAAAAAATAGAACATGGAGGTCAAGCAGGTCCTTGAACGCCTACTATGACATCAGTAGTCACTAATTTAAGTTTCGGGTAAAAGACCCACAGCTCTTTTCACGTTATCGGCAGTGTTGGACTGGGTGCCAATTGCGTACTCAATCAATTTATCTAGTAACGCCTGACGCTGAGCTACTAGCGTTTCTTTGATGCGAAGGCCATCAGATGATACGTGGGAGTCACTTGTCAGGCCTCTCCCTTTCCAAATAATATGGAGCGTGAGAACATGAAGTGCCTGTCCAATCATCTTGGATACGCAGAGCACGTAAGATTGGTAAAGCCAGCGAGACAGACGGGCTTACCAGTTCTTCTTCTTTGTAGCCAAGCCTTCCTCTCTCTATGAGAGCGCAGAGGATATCCCATGCAGAGCTTTGCTTACCCCCTTCGTCTTCCTCGATCCAGGATGTTATGTTTCGACTTCCAGATAGGACGGCCAAACGGGTGCAAAGAGCGCCTAGTGAAATGATTTCGTCTTCATTGAAAGATGCTACCTCAATCTCTTCTCGCCCCGCGACAGTATCACGGAGAAGGGTCGATAGTTCGTCTTCAAGTTCCAGAATCTTGGTATTGTTGGTGTTTGACAAGCTAGTAGCATCCATGAAATAACGGATCGCACCCATTGCGTGGGTCAAAACGTTCATTGATGAGTGAGACAGAAATTGTTTCGCAACGTCATCCCAAAGACTCGCGTAGCTCTTAACATAGCCTAAGATTAATATTAAACATTGACAGACAATCAACACATACCGTGATCATACGCATTTCGAGATACAAGTCCAAATTCATTAGCGTTGGTATGATTAAAACGTCAGCAATGCGGTTCTGGTCAGCTTGATATTTGATGAAAAGGCGGGGCAACCCCTTGATTAGTTCCCGAGTAATGTCATTAGTGATTATTTCGTCCTCTCCCTAGCAAAACAGCCATCAATACACAGATCGTCAGTTGAATTGATCGTTACCTTCTTACTGCCGACGGCCTCCAGCTTGGCACGGCGAAGGGTGGTGACTAGAACCTCGAGCAATACACTCTCTTCCGAGTCATCCAACCGCCATGCTTCGTCCACGGTCGAATCTGGAGTACTAATCTTGCCATTCGCCCGCCCACGTGATCTTCTGGTATTCGTTTCCTGCGTCTCCTCGCCTTCAGCCGCAGAATGGTCTAACAATAGGATATCGAGTAACGGCTCCCAATCTCGAACGGCGTCCACTTCGTCCCAGAGTGCTTCGACAGCAAGGGCTGTCCGCCCTCGCTGATCGATAGCCAACAAAGAAGTAACACCTTTCCACCTGTCGATGGGAGCGGAAGCTTCACCCGCAGGGTCTTCTTCGTCGCTGACTTCGGTTCCCTCATCACCGGCGATCTTGTCAAGGGCTTTTGACCACTTAACTAGTAAAAGAGCAAAAGCTTTGAGTCCCGCGTGCTGGCGGTCTTCGTTGCTTGGCTTATTCTTCCCCACTAGCCTTTCATCAACGGCCTCCTCCCACACTCCCCTCACAAAATGGCTCACGGCTTTTCGCACCCTCACTTCTTCGTCGAACACTAAGAGGCACAGTTTCTCACGTTCCTCATCTTCAAGTAAAGAATGACTATCGATAGCGCCAAGAATCTGGATGACTGCCACACGGACAGGTGTCTCGGTATCACTTGTCGCCATCTCAATCAATCGCGGTTTGAACCGTTCGGTAAAGTGGTTTAGAGAATTGATGTAATCGCTTTGATCGTAGACACCAGAAAGTGACTTCACTGCTTCCAAACGGACGTGCGTATTCGAATCAGAGAGGACCCAGCCTACATAACGGAGGTATGCCACGTCGAGAAAATGACTTGGGAACTTTTTGAACCAAAGGCCAATTGAACGAACGCACTCAGCACGGATATTGGGATCAAGGTCGCGATAGCGATGAACAAAAACTCTGCCGTATTATAAGTTTTTAAAGATGGATAGACCATTCGACCAGCTTACCCGTCGACAAATTCTTTCAAGAATTCGGACAGTTTTGCTCTACGCTTGCGGATTTCCTGCGCTTTGGTCTCGAGCTCCTTATCCCTGGCACTGCTACCCTTGTTTGAGGACTTTCGCTTCTTTTCCCCCTCACGCTGACGTCCGACTACCTCGGCCTCCTTTTCGACTGTGGCTGCGACGTCACATAGTGCAGTCTCTACCTCGAGAGCGACTACAGTGGCCGTATGCCTGAAGCTACGGATTTGAGAGGACGACATGGCTACAACCCAGGATTGCAATGTCTCCATCAAGTCCGAAGTATACAAAACCCCTAAATCGGCAGAGGACGCAATAAGTCTTTCGATAAATTCAGACAACGATCTGCGGAATTTCTTAAAAATTGGTAATTTAGACGTCAGGGGGTATATTGGGGAATTTTCCTAAGTAATAGTGATCAATAAATGAGCTTTATCAGAAGGAGGAGTATAATGACCTGTTTCAACCCTTCGGTAAAGTTGTCCAGGGCATCCACTACCCCATCATAATCGAGTACCTCGTCGGCATTCACGGAGTCGTTGCACCCGCAGGCACGCAGGATAAGATTGACAAGCTCAGCTAGAGCAGTACCGGGATTTTGTTCCAGTGACTCTAGAAAATCCTCAGCAGTTGATTGCAAGGCAGCTGAAGGATTGACAACAGCGTCTGTAGGCAGAACAGGTGAATAGTGTCGCTTGAGTCAGTCCATACTTAGTTACATACTAAACAAAGGATTGTCGGCCGTGATCTTTGTGTCTTTTGCTACTTGGACAGCATCGTACGCGTTGTTTTCTGCTTGTGGTTTCTTTGACTTCCGCGTCGCAATGGATTTTTGTGCCAGTGGTTTAACAATACGAGGTTTCTTAGCAGGAGGAGGGCCTTTAGGCTTTGGGGTAGTCGTTTTGGATTGAGATTTTTTGGTCGGTGTTTTGGTTTTCGGAGCGCGATAATCGTCTTCATTCTCGTCGCCATTGACCTCTTCATCTTCCGGATCATGTCCCCCATTCTCGGACCTCTGTCCGTCAAGGTCATCGCCATCTGCGACGCTGTCGCGGCGCTTGCGTTTGCCTTTGTTAGGCTGGTTTGCAACTGGGAGCTCCTCTGTCACCAAAAATATTCCGTTGTATAGAGCTAGTCTCCTACCTTGAGCAAAAGGCTTCACGACCTTCCTTTCTCTCTGTGAGCGACGTGGGGCGGGGCTATTGTCTGGGGTCTCAGACACCATGGTCGTCGCGTCGCGTCAAAGATGGGCAGTGTAAACAAGCTGAAACAAGTCACAAGTGCGGCCCTTGTTCCTCAACCGCACAATTCAACAAACTCCCCTGTTCTTGTTCAACATTCAACATTAAGTGACTGTTTATTCCTGCCTTGGCTTCGCCTCATACATATTACTACTCCTGACAGGTCCTTTGACATATCATATATCAGGAAAGAAACATACGTTGACGAAAGGGCAAAATCGAGACGAGTTTTGGCCCTAGTCGTTCCGTGATGTCCACAGGTGTTGTTTGTTCATCCGTTCAAAATCAAGCCGGCCTTAGAATTCATATTGTACAATATCAACCCACAACACGTTCAATTGAAGACAGATTTTCCGTTACACTCGGTACTCAAATTCCTCCTCGATTGATTCTGGGCATTTATGATGGTGTGTAAATTTCGAATAGCATTTCGCCTAGTATTTTAACATCAATCTTCTGATTGCCCTAGGTCATGGAGGAGCAGCGACTGCGGAGCACATCAGCAAAATTCTTCCTGCTGCCTTGCTCACGCTCCCTCCCGAACACCACGCACAGGTTTTCCGCGAGATAGATGATACCATGGTTAAAAAATTTGCCCACGATCACTCCATATTCCGGTCAAAGTCTCCAGACTGGGTTCGACATGCACAAATTGTCAAATCAGGATCGACTGCGCTGATTCTTGACATCAATGTGAGCACTTTGACAGCATCGTTTGCGAATGCAGGTGACTGCAGAGCTGTGTTGTTCACCCCATCAAAAAGTCAAGACCAGAAGCTAGTACAAACGATGGATTTAAATGCCAAATGTGCCTCCGAACAAGCACGACTTTCGCATGAACACCCTGACGAAGACGCGTTGATTGTTGGAGGTCGTCTTTTTGGTCGGCTAATGAGCACCCGAGGTTGATCGACTGCTGTTGATCGATTGTCTGATGAGTGATCTCTGACAACTCTTTTGCTAGGATTTGGTGATGCTTGCTACAAGCTTCCACACGGCCTCGTCGGGAATTGGTCACATCGAAGATATGTTAAAGCCCTCTCGGCTGTTGAAGATCAGCAGAAGATCACAATGAGTGCCCAATATCAATCCTTGTTCTACATGTATAGGACTCCGCCATACGTGACTGCAGTCCCGGAGGTAGGTACCATGGATATCAAGGAGAACTCCTCCGTAATCATGGCTACGGATGGATTGTGGGATTGTATCTCTAGTGAATTGGCCGTGGAGGCCGTACGTCGTGGCTTGGAGGAGGGAGCCGAAAATCTCGCAGAGTATTTACTACAGGCCTTGATGGCAACCAAAAAACCCGGTGACGATGTTACAATCATGGTAATCCAGCCATCTCGAAACATTACGAGACCTAGAATTCCATAAACTCTAGCACCCAAACGCCAACTCATCGCCTTGACGAGTTTACCCTGACTGCAGCGATGGTCTACGTCAGAACGGGTTAGCACAACTACACGAATCCGTATACGGTCCGGATTATTTATACAGAGTTCCGTTCATCCTCTACGGTACCTGTTGGAAAAGTTACTCACCTCGGGTTTGGACGCTATAGAATGCTACAGTACAAATGATATCAATCACTGACCAAACTACTGACTATCGAAAGAGGGGGCCTTGTTTA
>CEMU01567630.1:0-10094 GCA_900068965.1 Calocybe gambosa
TTCGACGACGCGACAAGTCCAAGGTGTATGTACAAAGTTAACAACCTTGCGCAATGAAGATACTGCATTCATCAATAATAACTATTATGATCCAGACCCGATAGAGGAAAACACAAACTTGCTACTGAAACGTGGGGCTAACTAAGGACATACTAGTATATCCAAAGGGCTGCATACGTAGACGATACAGGATGTCATATGAAAAGACGTACAATGTGGAACGGAAACACAACAGAGGAATGCGGACAACATATATAATTGACAAATAAAAGCACCTGCTCACCGTCGACGCACCGCTCGGACACGCGGACGGGTGGGTGTCTCATCGTTTGGAGGTAGCATACGTTGTGCAAAGGGAGGTGGTGGATCTGCCCTTCGTGACGAAGGGCCTGATGCACTACCTGCACGAGACGGTCTGCTTGCTTGGGCGGCGGGTATTCGCAAACTCGATGCAGAGTTCGATATGTCAGGCTCCCATTCGGACGGTCCAGCCCCTTCAGGGTCATTTGAGTCATTGGAATACTCCGCATCATCGACATCAACAGTCCGACTTCGATGTCTAAGTTGCCGTCCCATATTCTCCTCGTCATCGTCAATCTCAATATCTCCAGATTCAGTATCAGACGGAACGAGTAGATCTTGGTCCATGGCTTCGACATCTGCTTGCTCCTGTTCATCATCTTCCTCGGCCGCGGTCATCCGTCTGATTCGTACAGTACCAAGCTCATCATCTTCCTCATCGCTCCCTTCGCTGAAACAATCATCGTCATATATCCCACCAGGAAGCTCTCCAATCCAATCATCGTCTTCGTGCTTCCCGAAATCCCATACGTCTAGTACGGTAGCGTCGCTTCGATTGCTTGCCGCCACACACCACCTTCCTTCGAAGACCACCTGCCAAACTCCTGTTATGCCAGTGAGAAGGTCTCGCACTACGCTTCCGTCCCGCACATCCCACATCTTCAAATTTCCATCGGAACCACTAAGGACCTTGAATTCGTCGTGCTGGAAGCACGTAATTGCCCCCGTGTGGGCGGCAAGAGTGTGACGCAGCTCGCCAGTATCTGGATCCCAGATACGCAGTGTGGAATCCGCAGCAGCGGAGACGAGATGTGATGGTGATAGTCCTAAAAGACCAACGAGGGACGTATGGCCCGTCAATGTATGCTGGCATTGACCTGTCTGGAGATTCCAGATACGAACTGTTCCGTCCATCGATCCGGAGCAGGCTTGATTACGAGTCGGGTCAAGAACGACGCTATATACTAGGAAAGGAGCGATGTTAGTACCTAGATGTGTATATATGGCGTACTGAGCCTACCTTTCTGAGTGTGACCGACTAGGACCCATTTGCATGTTCCCGTTGCCGTATCCCAGATACGAACAGTACAGTCATAACTTCCGGATACCAATGTCCTCCCTCGGGCAGCTAAAGCACGCACAGCGTGATCGTGACCTTCGAGATGGGCTCTATGATATGGGTTTTCTTCGGCATCCTGTTTGAAACGGATATATTAATATAGACTAACTTTAAGACGATCTGAAAGCAAAGCACTCACACAAACTTCCGTCGGGTCGACCTCCACGTCGTCGGCCCCGAAACATTTGTATTCTGGTTCACCAGGCCGAGGCAAAGTCCAGACTCGTAGCGAATGGTCTCGACTCCCCGTAACAATCAGAGGTCTCTTAGGCCATCTCTCTTTCCTAGTCCCACCAGCCTCTTGTTCTACTTCCACCCACTCCGGTTTTACAATAGCAAGGCATCTAACAGTGCTTGTATGTCCTCCAAACACATGTGTGCATCTACCAGTTGTAAGATCCCATATACGGACTGTTCGGTCCGTGGATCCACTGACGAGGATGTCCTTGCTCGCGGCAAGAGCCCATACACCGCCTTCGTGACCGTGAAGCGATCGGACAAGTTCACCCGTCATTGGGGAGTAGATATGAATCGAATGGTCATCGGATGCCGAAATAATACGATTATGAGAGAATATTAGGCATGTGACGACGGAAGACCCATGGGCTGGGAAGGAGACGTGATTAGGTTCGTGATTATGGACCCACCGCGTGTGAGTGAGGTGACGTGATTTGAAGAGGATCTTGTAGGGGTGAGGAAGGGGGAGTGCATTAGGCGGTGACACTATAGTGGGGTTATTGTTCTGTGTCTTTGCTTCCTGTTCTGCATGACGTCGTCTTGCGAAAACAGATTCCGCAAATGCGTTCTCAGAATCACCACCAAACCAGAATTTAGTACTTTTGAGAAGGTCGCGCCAAAGGACAGGATCCGAATCGATGGTTGCTCTCCACGATCGCGAAACGCGCGACGCACGTGCGAGCGTTGGAAACGGAAGGTAGCTAAGAACATGGGATACAAGCTCTGGTGGAAGAAGAGTGAGAAAATCGCGTGCAAGTGTTGGCGTCAAGACGGAATGTAACGTCCGAAGGACGGGTAGAGGGGAGTGGCGTAAGAGAGTCAACAAGAAATGCGACTGAAGGGGCGCTGGAAGGTTGGAAAAATGGGATAGTAGTGAAGGAAGTGTTAAAAGCGTAGTTAAAGATAAGTCAGGTTGAAGGGGGGCTTGAAGTGTAGGTGAAGATGCACCACTTGGGGGTGCCGATGGCCAGATGCTCTCTGGCGCTGGTGACCCGCGTGGTGATGGCAAAGGGGAAGGCGGGGCAGCCGCGTTGATGGGAGAAATGTGTGGTAGATTAGTGGCTCTTGCTTTCTTCCTGGGAGGCGCTGAAGCATGTACGCTAGGCGTAGCCTCGACACCTTCCATCATGTCCGACCCGCCATGCGATCGCTTCTTACCGTAGCGTTCAATGGCTTCTGTAAGCCCTACAACGCTCGAGCCATCTGATTCTTCGTCACGCTTGAGTAGGCGCCAACCTGATCCACTGACAACCTCTTGCTCCTCCTGCATGTCCTGGTCACCACCGTTCCCATCGCGAAAAGTAGCGCGCGTACCACCTGGAAAGACAAGGGGAAAATTACGGAGTGATTTAGGTAAGTTTGCATGCAGTAATGGGTACGTTTTCGGGTCTTTAGGAGATAGGGGTGGCGGAAGTGGTGGCAGTTGAATCGGAGCGTAACTTGTCGTTGTTGTTGTTGTTGTCACCACACTTAACGAAGTTTGTATAAAAACCTGGAGAAATATCGAGTTAAGTAGCAGGCACGTACGTTGTAGTGTTTACTGAAGGCTGTAGAACGAGATATGGGCGTTGGTTAGCACTCATCTTGAGGCCAGTACGACGTTGTTGGTCGTGGACGAAGGGTAAGATTAACCGGCAAGTCGTTGCAAGCTTGACCAAACAAATCACACTGGTTTTATGCCAAGCCACAGTCGTGGTCTTCGTCGCAACGAGCTAGAACTGCTCTCGTGAATACAGGTCAATGTGGCTCCGTGTCGAAGCAGAATATTTTCCGCACTCGTCGCCCTTTTTTTATCCACCGATTTTCAAATCGATTTCAAATTCATATTCACCTTGGACCTAGTTTATGGTTTACCTTGGCTCCCCATATAATGGTTTCCTGTTAGGGTGGTTCATTGAACACCATCAAAAAGAGTTTTAGGCGTTATGTACTGTACGACGCGCACGGTTTGTAAGACCAGCCTTATATTTGACACGAGCTGTGATGACATGTAACAGAATCCAGCCAATTCGGGTGTTCTCCTACTACGAAGGCATCATCTCATTACTTCGACATTGCTGCCGATGTCACGGCGGCGACTTGTTGATTAAATCAGGCTGCCGGTTCTAGTAATGAAATCTCTCCCATATGTTAATAATCCCTCAACAGCCTCCGCCTCCCCGCGATGGATTAATCGCCCTTTTTCGATCACAAATCCAACGAGAGCTGCCTTCTTAGGGTAATCACATTCAGATTTTCCAAGCCCAATCATCCCACAAATCTTACGACACTTCAGCTCCTGTCTATCGCATTGTGTACCTGCGCAATTATACCTCAAGCGGTGCGCGCGTCATTTTTTGGTGTTAATGTTGATCTTCTACAATGTGCACTTCGATTGACCAGAGGGCATTTTGTTCCTCGGCCGTCAAAGTGCAGATGCACCGAAAGCTACCAATTTACACACTTCTCCGTAAAGAACTTTCTGGACACACGCTGTTTCTTATCTCTTTACCTCGCCTTTTTTTTATATCAAAGTACTTCGATGCTCACGAATGATCCCTAACAGTTTGTATCTGCTGAAGACGACTTAAAAATAGGTCGGGCCTCTCGTGACACTTTGGCACCGAATGCGTTCCCAGGCAGGCGAAGGAATATCACATAGCTTCACACCCACCGTCGAATTTCTCCGCGCGCGTCTTAACAATCTCGTATGTCGTCTGTATCTCAAGTTATCCTCTTCCATTCAGCTTCGGTTGCTCTCTTTCTACTAACGTATTTCTTATCCAAGCTAGTTCACCGACGACGCAGCTTGGCACACGCGAATCGGCTTTCATAGCGATCGCATCTTGTCAGAGCACGGCTTGACAGGCCGTTGAAGAATTAATCACGTTTAAAGCTTCCAAAACTCTCCTCGTGACTCGCTTGTTGGCCCGCGCACCTCTTCGATAGCTTTTCTGGGAAATTTCAACCGCCACGGGACCCTCTCGCACCAGCAGACCGTTTTGTATATACACCGAAACGGTGATAAGTGGTCTATTGTCTTCATTCTGTGATCGCCAGAAATTGACTAGAAAGCGTTGTGCATGTGAACAGCGAATACATACATGGCGGGATTTGGACATGTTTCCAGGGGGGAACTCGTGTCTATCGAAGAAGCTCCTACTTTGACAGCAAGACCGCGACTGGTCCGCGAAGTTTGGAAACTTTTTTCATTTCAAGAAGTTGACATTATGCAGGGCTTAAGTGTAGCGAAAGAGCTTCACTGACAGTACAACCCCTACGTCATCTTCGAAAAGCCCCACAACAATATGCACGGAAAGTAGGCTTGTGCCGATTCTTGCAGATCCTCCCAGCATCTGTCACCCACTCATCGCCAGCTTCGCATCTTTGATATGCCACTCAAGTTGTCGGGTGGCCCTATTGTTCCAACGAGGCCATATCAAGTTGGACCTATCCACATAAGCATGGATAGGTAGTTAAGGACCAGTCTTCCAAGCGGTCACGCGCAGATGGGGGTTTCGTCGGCCAATGATTTGTATTGCTGTATTTCTCCGTTTGTACTATTGCCTCCGTGGTCTGTTCTAACTGTATTCTTGATGAAGGCAACTTTCTTATTCGGCGAAGGGGTATGCTCTGGGAGGCGATGTTCGTCAATCCATCTCTCTTGTCGAAGAGGCTGGGATAGTCCTCGAGGCGCTTTACATGGGACCGGGTAATTATATTTTCCAGCTCTAGATTGGGCATCATTGCTAATAAGACCTCATCATCCTTGAATAATTTGTCGGTATACTCCCCTCGTGAAGTGTTAGTTGACTAGCTCAAGCCTATCTGGATTCTCTAGTGCGTATTTCTAGGTTTCTGCGTCACGTCCTCTAGCAACGAGCTTGTGAGAACGTATTGGCTACTTTTCATTACCTAGACTTCTCTAAGAAGAGAAGTAACCTTTTCTTCCCAGGTGCATTGTAGAGCTAGATTTTTATCTCTCTTGTTGATCTTTGTGCAGTCAACATTGAATTCGAGGTCGCAACTAGTACAGTACAACCAAATTCCAGCGGGAAATTTCACGGATATAGTCACGGCTCCTTGCACTTACTTTTTCCTACTGCAACCCTTCCATGGCGTCAAGCTGAAATAGTTCGCTTCCCATCATCCCTCGTGCGAATTCAATGAACTATGTTACTCATACACTTGGTGTGGACCCCGATGCTCGGACACACATATCAGTGGTGTAGAGGACCAACCCAATTCCGTCAGTTATCGGAGCAGCCTGGAAGCCGCTGAGAACTGTTTGTTTTCTTTGCCAATGGGACCCCGTTTATCACGCGCCCTTACCGGAACTACAGCTCCGCACCGAGGGCGAAAAAAAAAAATAGCTAGCACCTGCTGTTTGCAGGGTATCTATCAATGGCCTTTTCTTCGCTAGAAGCATGTAACCTACAACTCCAACAGCGGAGCCCTGAAAGTCAAATTTTCTTTTGAATGCTTCATGTTTTTTTTTCTTGCATGTTACTTTAGGGAATCCCTCTCTTAACTGCTCTCCTACCTTCAAAGTGTGGTGGTGGAGGTTTGGTGGCGCAGAGAATGTTCGGTGACTTACTCTAATTTTTTTTTTCGAAAATGCGAAGTGCTCATTAGCCTTATATGGCAATGGGAAGCGTACAACATATGTGGCTAATGCATGTGTTTCGCAATGCTCCGACCTTTCCCTGCGACAATCAGTGCATAAATGTCAAGTTCATCGTACGCTGTCCATGCGACCTTGTGTAAATGTAACGCTAATCCTTAAATAGATTTTAGGCATCTAAATGAGTGCGCGTGTGTGGGGAAAGGGATGACCCGGCCGAAGAAGAGTGGTTTCTTTTGACTTCTGTACCAAATCATACTCTAACACATGAGCTTACGACTTACGGCATGTAATATCAAGAGCGGCGGCCATTGGAATATTTTATAGACGGTAGGAGCCACTTCGAATTGACAGAATTTGCAGTATTGACAGAATTTCTCAATACATGCTTATGTGAGATTGGGCCGCGTCCATCGGTCGTACCAGATTGTTGGTGATATGCAGCTTTTTGGGGGCGTAGCAAGGTCGTGCGCCGGGGGTATAGAGTAAGTAAGAGTCCCTCCACCTGCACTTCAACCATGTGAGGCTTTTCGAATAAAGTCCGAGGAATGTCATTTTGCTGGACGTGTTCACCAACGCCTACTACCCGTGAATTCCACCGCGACAAGTGATCCCATGGAGGGTCACGGAAAACACTAACAGGTGTGCGATCCGATGTCCTATTTGTTCCTATCACAGTCTTGAGTGATGTGAAGTACCAATGGTTTGGATATATCTCTACCGACGTCGGTACGGAAGATATTACCCAAGATCTTGGGATGATAGATTGGGTTGCCTTTGCCTTTGACTCTGACTTTCCATTCGCGACTCGTGGGGGTTCAAGAGGTGAAAGCTCAAGGCAACCCACAACGCGATTGCCGGATGAACAGTGCGTGTGACAGATTGAGCACCCTCTTGCGAGAAAGGACACGAGTACTCGCCCTCATCCTGCGGCGTTTGCCCAGAAAATCATAGACACGGTTAAACCCATTGATCACTGTGAAATATGATTAGCTCTTATCGTCAACGCATCGGACATTGCCCCTCGGTCTGATTATAACACACGAGCCTGAGACAGAAGAAAGTACGGAAGCACGAGGGACAATAGATCATAAGGCTAGAGGCAGATAACACCTGTTACCACAATCATCCACAATCATCGCCCACAGCGATAAGGCCCGATGATTGTTCCCAGTGCAGCATGGTTTGCTCCGCGGTCATTGAGTGCATTGTGGGCATATTGACGTTTTTTGCTTAGTATACACGCAATCTGGCACCATACTAGCCAAAAGAGAAGCGCAACAAAACGCTTAGTTCACACTTTATTCGACCCAGCGATCAGCGAACCCACTAAGGGTAGAGCGACATGGCTGTTTTTGGCTAAGCAGAAATAGTTGAGTCATAACAAAGGGTGATCTGTTACGATCATCGTTAACCAGCCTGTTGGGCGAAATAGAGCACGGCTTGGCAGGAGACAGAGGCTGATTGAGGACGCGCGGCCACTCGGCACAACGACCACCAGAATCATCGATGGCCTTTGCTGCGCTGATCCCGTCCTCCTGATTACGGAAAATTTCTGGAATAAAAGAAGAGGAAAATGATTGACACCTCTGTGAGCGGCTGCATATGATAATGATGGAAATTGCGACACGTGATGTGATCTGTCCCTCCAATCAGCGTCCTGGCGAGGCTACCCCACGCGATTCGGGGCCTTCTGAGAAGCAGCAGAGGCTGCAAGATAGAGATAGATATTATCTTGCTAAAACTAGTATCACTGCCGTCATCCAAATCTTACTGTTAGCACTCGCTGTTACTCATTGTCATGAGTGGCGACGTAATTTCATGAGGGAATACTAGCCTTGCCTCGTAAATAGGTATGGGATTGGGAAGTCGTGGAAAGGGAAAAGCTTGGAAGAGAGTGTCGCTGTTGAATCGTCAGCCAGTGGGCATACAGATCAGTTATAATATATGAATGCTAGATTCTGAATAATAGGAACCGATACATCGATCTTCGCTAATTCATTCGAGAAGCGTGGGTTTCCGAGTCGGTATTAAATGCAGGCTATAGCGAAGAGAGTATACACCAATCGACGCATTGTAGGGTTAATGGCGAAAAGTTGCTTACCAGCCCATTTTGTGCATACCACGAGACTTGAATCCGTGTGCATGTGAGAATACTTTAATACTTTTCTCCATTGGATGTTAGGTGTGTTGCCGCGGAGCTGGAAAATGTTTGTAAACGCTCCGTGACATTTGGCCGCAGTGAATGAACAAAGGATTGTCTCACAAGATGGTTAATGCTTGCGTCAGCGTTTGAGCACAAGAACTCAATCATCGATGCCATATGTTGATGGTTAGATACAGGATCTGCCCCCTAGAGGAACCCGTCTTGTTTTGTAGTAGCCTATTATCGCCTCTGTTGGATAAAAATGTGATTGACAAGAACATGGGACAATAGCCACCGGGGATGAGCGACTTGAGGCAGGTTACATCAGAAGAAATTTTCACTTGTGTTGATGACGCTCCCCACCCTGGTTCAAGGTCCATTAGGATACGGTGGGGCTAGAAGCACAGAATGGCGAATGGAACCATAAAAAAAAGTAAAGGTTGTTCCCAGACCTATAAGGGCGTGTATGTTGGGAGCGGTTGCAAAAACGTATCGGCTAATACATCAGCGATATCAAGAGCAGTGGTCGAAGGTATTGATCTTCTAAAGATAACCTGTCTTTTATAGACAGTTTTCAGTCGATCACCACCAATGCGTCGGGAGCGAGGTCAAAGAACGTAAGAATATGGCAGCCACGAAAATCCGGTACTACATCCGGAAGACCCAGAGCGGCGGAGTGGTTCGGGAACGCTAGCACCTTTCAAGGAGATAATAATCCGCGTCCCGACTTATTTTTTATGGTGCAGGGGCAGAATGCTTTTTTTTACGGGTCAACGAAAAGTATTGTTGGAACTAGGGGTAAGATTTTGCGATTGAATGTGAGAGAAGTAATCGTAGTTATGCTAGGTTCGTTGATACGCTCCGCGCTCAAGGATTCTGATAATCAGGCCTCAGGTACGGAGCCATCGGAGTCACAGTCAAGGTTGCCAGTGCCAGCGCCGCCAAGCAAGACGTCGTTCAAGTGAGCATGTGACCTGTGGGCCGTAAGAAGATCAATCAGGTCCAGGGCTTGAGATGAACGTGTTTCCTTTCCTTCCGTGAGGTCCACTT
Organism: Calocybe gambosa; assembly: GCA_900068965.1. Taxonomy (NCBI): domain Eukaryota; kingdom Fungi; phylum Basidiomycota; class Agaricomycetes; order Agaricales; family Lyophyllaceae; genus Calocybe; species Calocybe gambosa. The sequence continues at coordinate 9,457 of CEMU01567630.1, forward strand.
CAATTTTCTTGCTAAAAGAGCCAGATATTCTGGGTATAGTTACAAGATTTGCGCAGAAATCTTTGTCTTCTGACTCTTCTCACCGTTAGAACGACGAATCAGGCTGCATCAGACTCCGACCAGCTTCTGTGGGACCGTGTCAATCCAGAACCCAACGTGGAATCGTCGCCAGCCTTTTGCGACATCTCCCTGGGACGTTACTTCTCGTTCTTAACAGCTCCATTATTAGCTACAAGATTCACATTACCTTGGAGAGTCCACGCGCAACAGGTTGCCCTTGATCTTGTCTCAATACGGCCGATATAAAGCAAGGTCAGTAATGTAGTGTATAATTCTTGCTTAAATGCTCGGAGAGAACATATAGTCTCTTGAGAGCATCGCTTTCTGGCGTACCAGTTACGCACTTATCCCCTCCTGCACCAATGTCCGCTTATTCATCATCACCTTATGCCCCCCTTCCCCCTTTGTCATCGTATTCTGACTATCTACCTTCTTACTACCACCAGGACTATCCAATGTCGCCGCAAGATCATCACCACATGTCCCATTCGCAGTCTATGCAGCCGCCGCCCTCTCCTTCAATACCGATTGATCCAGCGCTTGCCTTATATCCGCCCTATTATTCTGGTTACTCTCAA
>CEMU01567631.1:0-15626 GCA_900068965.1 Calocybe gambosa
CTCTTTCTCACCATTTGCAAGCGTTAACAATGTTAACACCATATCGGCTTCTGTAGTTTGGAAGTCTACTACGGGGTGCTTCACGTAAATCGTGAATCTGCGATTGAATTACGAATCAGTAGTACTAGTGATGTGACTTCAATTAAACAGGGATCTTGACTTGGGGGCACGCACGCTCGGTGCTGCAAGTCTAGTCAGCCCAAACATGTCGGTTGAAATTTGCGAAGACTTTTGTGGTGCAGGTGGTTTCAGCTTTGCAGGCGTTGAATTTGGCATCGAATGTTGTATGTCAAAAAGGCATTGTTTGGGATGTAACGGTTAATTCACTTGCACTAGACTGCAACTACGCTATCCAGCTCCCTCCCGTTGGTTTGCCGATTGCTCCCACCGCCGAGTGCAACCTCACCTGTGCGGAGAACCCTACCGAGATTTGCGGCGGTGCAAGCCGCATAAACATTTATACCAATGGTAAACCTGTACCCCCTTATCCCTCTACGATAGCCGGCCCAAAAAATACCGTATGGCGAGATAGTGGGTGCTGGACGTAAGTAGGCTACTCTCAAGAGACAAAGTCTAGCCATCTTACCCCCATCGTAGTGACGATTTTATCACCGACGACCGGACGCTTCCTATGCGCGTCGAACCTGCAGGTGGTGTTACCCCGCAAACATGTGTTCATGCTTGTGCGGCTGCTGGCCAAGCTATGGCAGGAGTCGAGTTTGGAACTGAATGCTGTGCGCATCTTTTCCAGCTTACGACGTGACGCTATAGTTGACATGGTTATTCCCCCCATAGGGTGCGGGATGGGGCGTAACCCTAACGCCACGCAAGTGCCATCTTTCAGGTGTCAGACGGCAAGCAATAATACTCAGCCTCCTCAAATATCTCTTTCAAAAGCTCGATTACTATACTTCCGATTTATGTTAAACCCATATAGGTGGCCCTCATCAATACTTCTGGATCTGCGGCTATCGAAAATGAAACTGATGCTATGTGTATTGTACTGGTTGTTCGGAATACTAACAAGCGCTATTCTTTGGGTTCAAAATAGTCCAGGCCGATGCAGGTGGCCTGATGTGTTATCCTCTGAAACAAAGTCAATTCTAGTTTGCCTGCTCATAGTCGAATCAAGCTGCCCTTTCCTGTTTTTCAGATGAATCGGTTTTCCCGGTGAACAGATACTTTTTGTCAGCTCGCATATTATCTGTACATGAGAGCATAAAGAATGGTTTAGACCATCTAACTAGAATGCCATATAGGATGAGTTGATTTTGTTCCCCGCGGCTATGTGTAAAAGTCAGCGAATGTGATTGTGATGTGATACCTGATGGGGATGTGCCAAACTCGAGATCTTGATGAGTTGTCCCGTATGGGGATCCTGAAAAACGCAGGTTGACCTTCACGTCATGTCGGTGTACATGTGCGTTTGTCTATGGCGATGGGTCGTCTTGAAATGAAAAAGCAAAGCGTGTTTTGTTTGTTTATAGGGTTGGACGCGTGTTGTCACTGTCGTGTGATCAGTCAACGTGACACAAAACGTTGGCTTTGATCTTCTTCGCGAATCGCGACACTTTCACATTACTAGTCACTGGACTCGTACCGACACACTTTTTTGGCTTGCTCTTCAACGTGGATTTATGTCCGGGAGCAAGCGGAACAGGGTCAACCTAAATATCTCTGTTGATCACGTCCAGAAGCAGGGTTACTTTGACTCCACACTGAGACGACCACGCAACTCAGAACCTCCCACTGTAACACCAAATCAACGTATCCCGTCTTCCGCTACACATTTAAATGCTAGTAATAGTTTCTCTACTTTGGCACTTTCATATCCTGCTAGCATGGAGCTGCTCCTTAACGAGCATCAGGGATTGATTTTGAGCGAGATAGAGCTCATGAAGTCGCAGATAAAGGAAGCTAAGGACGAGGTGCAGAACCAGGCGAAAGGGTTGACACAGGCCATGTCGGTGTCATTTTTGTCGCAACAGCAAGAGATCAGTGCATTGCATGGCCGTTTGTTCAACGTGGAGAGCCTCATCAACAAGTTCAGCAACAACATTGTTGTAGGTCGGTTGAATGCCATATCGCTTGTCATCGCGGAGATTTTACAATGCATGAAAACGCCTGGTATGCTAGCTTTGTCCGGCTATGACAACGAACATTGATAATCTTCGATTCTTCATAAACACAGCTACTGATACCCAGGATTTACATGTAATGCAACCAGTACTAGTGGAACGTGCGACTAGTCCAGTCATTGGGGCATACGCAGATGCTTCCGCTGGTTCTGGATGCTCCAGGCAAGCGACCCCAGCTCCCCGGGCTTTTAAAGACATCGCTACAAGCCCTTGTCGTGGGTCCTACATCGATGCTGGTGTTGAAGCTGAAACGGTGGCATTGGGGGAATCTATGTTATATGATGCTGCGACGAGTCCGGTCTGTCTTGAGCTCACCAACATAACTCTTTCTACCCCAACAACCCCCAAGAGAGAACCAAAAATCACATCCGTTCAGGCTGAAAATGTTGCAACAGATGCATCGCATATAGGGCTCTCTAGTATTGCTACAGATATTTGTAGCTTGCCGATATCGCAAAGGGTGTCCGATTTAGAAGGTAAAGAGATCTCGTACAGCATGATAGCCCTAGAATTGACGATATGCCACAGCTTCTACAACAAACACATTCAACGAGCCTTGTTTGGAGGGTTTGACATCACTTTGCTGCTCGGGCACTGTTACCCTCTGTATGAAAATTTCAGTTTCAAATATGCTTGTTGTTCTGATCAGCTGCTTTTCTTTAGTAGACGAAGACGGATGTCTCAATGTAAATACGGCGTCGAAAGGTGACTTGAGCGATCTGATCGTCGGCCAACGAATGGAGGGAAAACACGATAAATCCATGCAGACGAAGGACGGCGGTGGTGATCCAGCTAGTATTAGTGAAGTTGGGACTCAGTCCGACGCCGTCTCGGGTGCCATGGATACTTTAACGAGAACAATATCTGACGACTTGACTGCGGATGCGAATGAGTCGCCGATGGAATCCAACAGCTTTTCTCTCCTTGATCCGTTCTGCCAGGGAGACTCGCTTCGGTGGAGTCTGCCAAATGAGATGCCCCTTGAAGAAGGTATGGTCTCCCACATCAGCTATATACCCACTCCTGCCATGATATCTTAACAAAACGCCAGATAGTTTCAGGCCCTCGCGCGCCTCTCCCGAAAGGCCAGCCGGCGGGCACTTTTCGGAGAGCTATCGGCTGGAACCTCCCACCAAGAATGTATCTGGTCTTCTTGAGTGGGAGGTACCTGCTAATACCGAATTACCGGTCTTCCCTGATTTAGCATCGCAGAAGAGTGCAGCTTCTCATCCTTCACAACTAACGCCTCAAGCCGAGAGTATGAACGTCTCACCACATTCGCCTGTGAGGGACCTCTTGGACATCTCTGAAGAGCAAGTTCCCGAAGAGCCTGCAGTGCAAGAGTCTCCGACTCCTGTGCATCTGCCTTCTCCATCGTTTCCCAATCCGCCTGATACTGACTGCCTCAATACTTCTGGAAAACAGGGTTTTGAGGAAGCCAAGTTGCCCGATGTTGCAGGAGATATACGCTCTCACTCATGTTCCAGTTCCGCAACATCCCTAGAGCATGTTTCTGACGAATTCAAACTGCAAGGGTCTCCGACGCTTGGACATTTGCGCTTTTCGTCATGTCCTACAGCTCCCAATTCCGAAAAATCTTCTGAAAACCACCACATTCAAGGGCCGACTACTCCTGGGTATTCGCATCTCATATCATGTCTCACTATACGTAATAACGACAGCTTTAGCACCTCTGGAGAACCAGCTTCTGAAGAGCTTACAATGCAGCAGCCCACAACATATATACCCCTCTCATCATCTCCGACTACGCCTGACGGCAATCACTTTGATATCTCGGGAGAGCAGGTCTCTGGGGGGCTAACGCTACAAGACTCTCAGATGTCTGTTTCCGAAAACAGTTCAGAGCTTGCAGTGACGCGTTTGATTGCTGCAAGCTCTGATAACTCGGAGCAGCCGATTCTCGGGACGGACCCGTCTTCAAGGCTGGGTTCATGCTCACCAGCACCTCTCTTGCCGGATTCTGTCTCCCTGTCTATCGTTATGGACGCATGCGATTCGTCTCCAGCCACTCCTTTGTCAGATTCTTGGACGCCTCTTCCCCAAAGATCCCCTACCACTTCGAAGGCTAGGCGCATTGTGTTATCAACTTCTAGGTCAAGCTCTCCTATTCAAATCCAACCTCCCACAATACCCATAGCCCCGAAGGTAAAGGTAGAAAACACGGTCAAGATCAAGAAACCGTCTTTCCCGGAGCTCAATCAGCCAAGGATCTCCATTTCTACTCCGTCTTCTCGACGCAAGCCTCTGTCGATATTCGTTCCCGATTCCCCAGTTTTTGTCTCTTCTGCATCTTCAAGTCCACTAACCGAGTTTCCAGACTCCGACTCCGACGTAGCTGTGGCCATCGTCAAGAAGAAGAAAATGAAGTCTGCAGCGCCTATCACAAACTCGGCTCCTAATTCTATTCCTCGTGTCAACCTGCGGGAAAAATTGCTGAGCCTCAAAAGTGGGCAGAGCGGAGCCGTGACGCGAGTAAAGAAGCGCAAGGAGCCGGCACCACCTTCGGACGCGAAGAAAAAAGAGCCGCCTTTGAAGCGGGCGCGGTTGAGGGCGAACGGGGAAAAAGCCGCAACGCCTAGTACTTTAGCAAATGCTGTGAATATTGAAGGGAAGGGGATGGGGAATGAGAGTGTGCAAAAGAACGTGGCTGGGGGGTCCGGAAGGAAGGAGGAGAATGTGTCTTTTCCGGAGTCGAAGTTGAGGAAGCGTGCCTCTGCTACTCCATTTAAGTGGCCCAAGCTAAATCCGTCGGGCGACGAAAAATTCGATCAACAGGTATGTCGATTTTTACCCCAATGTGTGTCCAAGGAACCGCTGTCTTACAAAATGGCGCCAGTGTATCCAATGTGACCTGTAAGGTCTATTATTTGCCGTACGACATCGTACCTGATTGTGGGTTCGTCGTAGGTGCGACTCATGGTATCATTATGTATGTGCTGGGGTCGTCAACTCTACGGATGTGCGGATTACAGACGGCGAGCTATATACTTGTCTCCCATGTTTGGACGGGTAGTGAGTTTGTGTTTTATATCTCACTACCTACCTGGTGTCTAAAGTCCAATTAGCAGCACGAGTGAGCGCCATAATTGCCAAATGATTTGCATTGTTTTAAAGAGTTTATGACCTTCCACAGGCGCCCCAAAACCAAGAGCAGAGGCCGACCCAATCAAATGTGCACGCCCGGATTGTGAAGTGAATGAAAAGGCTCCCACTTATTTTATGAGTGCTCTTATTGGGAGATGTGTGAACGCTAAGGGAAAATACGAATGGCTCGTTAAATGGGATGGGCATGTACCCGTTCGTGTCTTATTGAAACTAACATTAAATCATCTATCTTGCAGATACTCGATTGCAGAATGCACGTGGGAAGAAGAGGGTGTGATGTTTGACTCACGTATTTTCATCCGACACTTCAATGAAGTGGCTAAACGGGAGGGCCATGATCCAGAGAGAAACCCCCGTTCGACTATCCTGCTGCAGGAAGCTTCCTCTAACGGTTGGACAGCCCCACGCTATTGAAACCAAATCATGCCAGTACGTTACTCTCATTGTCTCGTACTAGATTTTTAAGTACGTATCAGCTTTCTATGTACATGTAATTTGCTCTCCATGTCATTTTGACCTGCTCCGTTGTTGAATGGGTATTTTTATAAACCTCTGGATTCCATTCACGAGTACATAAGGATTCTATAAGTAGTTTAGTTATTAAAGTAATCATCCCGTAGTTAACGTTAAATTAGTATAACTGCCAGTAGAAGAATCATCAATATGGCTATGAGGATAACGATACACCACCCGCTGCCTTTCTCTTCCGACTGGCGTATGAATTTCCGCATTCGAAGCATGGCACTATTTAGTTTCGTGTCCGTCGAATCAACATTTCGTTCGAGGTCATCAAGAAGTCTTAACTGTAAGTAAGCACAGGTTGAGGAATGGTTTTGAATAATAGACTTACTCGTTGTGTTCAACAATCTCTTGGCCCATAAGACCTGCTTGTTGGGCAAGGGTATGTAATGTACCTGCTATAGAGTCCATAGTCTGGTCTTGTTCACGAATGATCATCTGCCGACGTAACATTAGTGTGACTATCCAACATTGAAACGTGTTTAACCAACTTCTTGCTCTTGCCTGGCCCATGCACTCTGATGGTCTCCCTCTGTTTCCGGCTCCTGCCGTGGTGAACCCGCACCGTTTCTGGACATGGTCGCCTCTAATGGATGAGGCGCCTGTGACACGTTACTAGACATTTCCTCTCTCATGCTCTAAGCTTGCGTATAAGACTATATTAACGAGGCAAAGAGTGAGAAAGGGATAAACAAGCTAACCTGTATTTGCTTTTGCACATCCCTCACATAGCGTCGTCGTCTCTGTACCTCTGCATCAGTGAGACCAAATGTTCGCGCGTCTCTTGATTCAACAACTCTGTCACCGAAAGGTGAGCGCACAAGTTTATGTGTACATGGCGAAACTCGCACCTTACACTCTCGTCCACATCTTTCAAGTCAGTTTCAAGCATGGAAAGGGTGGATTTTAACTGTAAGTTGAACCAATTAATCGAGTTGAGAGGAAATTGCTTTGCAATGAACTTGCCTCATTGGCGGCCCAGCTAAGTTCTTCACTGTCATCTCGTGCTGTACTTCGTATGCGAAGGTATGACTGCCTGAGTTGAGCAACTGTCTCCAATGTTGATTGAACTTCCTGTTCAACAGCATGGTAAGGATCCTGTGACATTACGAACTGGAGTACAAGTGGAAAGTCTATGAGAGCATACAGGCTATTTGATGTTGTGTATCCCAAGCATTGATTATAAATATGAATAAATTCAGAAATTTTAGTTTTGGCATGCATGCCATGACATCTACTCTTGGGAAAAGAAAGGAGTGTGAAGGGGAGTCAACAATCGAGAAGCCACACGGGTGGGTAATTATTTGAGCTTTATTCACTATTTTTTTCACAACTTTTACTTTAGATCAACACTTTTTGTGTCCAATCTTCCTTATTCTGCAACTTCCGTGGACCTTCAGACATTGTTTTCAGACTTCGCACCAGTCCGTTCTGCTTTTGTTGTACTAGAACACGGTACAGGTGTCTCAAAAGGTGTCGGATACGTGTCATTTGCAGTCAAGGAAGATGCGCAGACTGCGTACAACACTATCGCTAAGGATGGCGTATCACTAGCAGGGAGAGGCCTACGCGTGGAGTGGGCAGAAAACAAGGTACATTCCATTATATTTGGCTGGATCGATTTTTATGGATCCGTCATCCATAGCCATTGGACAAGAGCAAAAGCGCAAGCAAGGAGATTCAGAAAGAACACAAGTCTCGACCTCCTCCACGACCACAACGACCTAAAGCGGTTCAAGATCCCCTGGCAATACGTACAATTGTCGTCTCAGGTCTCATGCCCTCAATTGACTCAAAGTCACTTTGGAAAAAGTTCCGAAAATATAGCGGGGCGGAGAAGGTTGACTGGCCTGTGAAATCTACCTCTGGAGACGATACGGGTAACTGCAATCTTATAAACCGATCTATACTGTTTTTAATGCTCGAATCAGCTCATGTCTTGTTTAAATCCCCTGCTGCTGCCTCGGAAGCTGTTAACAAATTGCACGCACACGTCTTCAAAGGTTCACTCCTTTCAGTGACCCTCAAAAAACGACTAGATACGCTTTTGAAACCTTCCGTTCACATACCAATAGCCTCTGAAATAAAAGTGACGAAGGCAACGGCACCAAGCCATGCAAGCAGGCTGATCGTACGAAATCTTCCCTTTAACGCTACAGAACAGGACCTACGCGCCGCTTTTCTTCCCTATGGCCCAATATACTCTATTCATATACCGATGATGGAAAAGGAAGAGCCTCACGAAGGTGAGGGGGCGAGTCATTCTCAACCTCAACGAACAAAAGGGTTCGCGTTCGTGTGGATGTTGAGTAAGAACGATGCACAGAAGGCCATGGAGGGCTGCAATGGTATCACTATCAGAGCTGGAAATGCTGAAGCGTTTGTGGCGGACAAACAGAAAAAGAAGAAACAAAGAAGAGAGGAAAAGAGGATCAAAGCGGGCATGGCTCAACAGGAAGGTGTTGATGTGGATCACGAAGGGAAAGATGATATAACAGACGAGAAAGGAGGGTCGGAACGAGTGATAGCTGTTGATTGGGCCTTGAGCAAAGATAGGTGGCAAGAGGAGAAGGCAAAAATGGAGGCAGAAGATGATGATATAGAAATGAACGCTAATTCGGACCCTGACGAAACAGACGGCGAGGCTAGTTCGGACAGTGACAAAAGCATTGATGGAGGGGGCGATGAGGAGAGTGATATCGATGTTCATGAAGAAACCGAGGATGATGCTAGTGGTGACCACAGCGAAAACGACGACGAAGCTGAGGAAGAGCCTGGGAAACCTTCTCTTCCACCTCCAGAGACTGGGACAACACTTTTCGTTCGCAACCTCCCATTCAATGCAAACGAAGACGAACTTCGGACACTGTAAGCCATCTCTGTCAGCTTAGAACCTTATGTTCATCTACACCTATAGGTTCCGTGTATTCGGTCCCTTGCGCTACGCGCGCATCACGCTTGATCCTTCGACCGGGCGCTCGCGTGGTACTGGTTTTGCGTGTTTCTGGAACAGGGAAGATGCGGACAAGGTAGTGGTGCAGAGTGACCTACTAAGAACGGAAACAACAGGTGTTGCTACAGTGCGTATCATCGTTAGAGCCAATACACAATGCCAGTGACATGACGAATCACGCAGCCGGTTAAAAAAAATCCCTTTTCCCTCCCCTCAATTCTTACACCAGATCCATCATCAGTGTCGGCCCAAAGCCTTGTGCTACATGGAAGGACACTCGATGTCGTGCGAGCCGTCACAAGAGATGAGGCAGAAAAGCTCAGGGAGGCTGGGGAAAAGGCTAGGGAAAAGGCTGACAAGCGCAACATGTATCTGCTACGAGAAGGGGGTTTGTAATATCCCATATCTCGATCCAACCCAACCCTAACGCCTCGCACGAACTATAGTTATTCTTCCAAATTCCCCGGCTGCTGCTACATTGTCAACCGCAGACATTGAGCGTCGAACAGCATCCTTCAACGCCCGCCGAACATTGCTTAAATCTAATCCGTCGCTATATATATCCAAAACTCGACTAAGCATCCGCCAGATACCAACGTTTGTAACCGAGCGTATGCTAAAACGACTAGCGATACACGCAGTGCGCGAGTTCAAGGCTGAGGTCAAAAATGGAGCGCGTCCAGCTCTCACTGCAGATGAACTCGCACAGAACACGCTACCAGAGGAGATGGAAACAGCACCAAACGCAGAAAGCAAAAGGGGGAAAAAAGACAAAAAGCACTTCAAGAAAGGAGTTAAACAGGCCAAGATCGTTCGACAGACGGAACGTGTAGATGCGACTACTGGCAAATCTCGGAGTAAAGGGTACGGTTTTGTGGAGATGCATACGCACGCGGATGCGCTGCGTGTGTTAAGGTGGTCGAATAATAACCTGGATGTTGGAACGTTATTTGAGGAATGGTGGAAAGACGAGTTGGAGTTTCTTATGAAGCAAGAATCAGCGAAGGGGTCCAAGGACGATGCAAAGTTGTCCAGGCTTAAAGATGAACTCGAGAAGGAAGGTAGTAAGAAATCCAAGGGTACCTTGATTGTCGAGTTCTCGGTTGAAAATATTCAGGTGGTCAGGCGACGGAATGCGGCACAGGTGAACACAAAGGTGCGTTTTTGATGCAATCCTCTGCTCTTATTTACCTTACCTTGAACGCAATCTCAGGCACCGGATGAGGTTAAAGATAAAAATGATAAACAAGAGCGGCCTCCAAAGAAAAGGCGGGTATCCCAAGACAAACCAGAAGCTGCAGTCGAGGCGACAGAACCGAAAAACAATATTGGATCGTTGATCGGGAGGAAGAGGCGAGAGCGGAGAGCAGGGAAGATACAGCGCTGAATGTTTACGTAATCAAATCCATCACCTCGTCAGCCACGATATATCGTTTTATTTAAGGCAGCGACTTCGAGTCCCGCCGCCTCCCCACATCCTCGACTCTAACAGATTTTGAAGCCCGCACGGCACCACATTCCTTCATCTCAACATGCCTACTGCCAAACACTGGAGCTTGTATACAGCGTCGCTTGCTTGCCTGCTCGCCAACACCCTGCTTGTGTCGTGTTCTCCGTTACAGGGACATAACGCTCAATATAACTCTCCTGCATTCAAGCGTGTGATACCATCGTCTTCTAGCTATTTAAGCACCAACAATCAGCCTTTGAAGGGTCAATCGTATACTCTCCCACCAGTCTCTGATGTCTTTAAGATCGTGGCTGACGCTGAACCCGATACTTCCAAAGTTATGGTGCCCCAAACCGTCTCTGCATCTCCTCCGCCCTCACCTGTTTCGGCCTCCAAGTCATCTTCGGCTGTTTTAAGCTCATTTTCTGCGTCACCATCAGACCCTGCTCCACCTTCGGCGATTATCTTGGCTTCGACGACCGCATATCCCTCAAATTCAATATCGATACACTTAGGTCCTGGTTTGGGGATGACTCCCCCAGAGGCGACCCCAGCTGCGACGAATTTTGTTCCCATCTCTGCGAAGCCCGCCGGCCCAGCTGCCGACGGCATATCTCACAAACCCTCCGTAGCTGGTAAACTCATCGCGATTGTCGTCATTCTAGTGGGCCTGATGTTCCTCATCTTCATGATCTTTGTTCTCGACTACCGCTGCGTCTGTTGCGGGGCTAGGAAAAAAGACAAATCTGAGGCATGGAAGAAACTCTCATCGCCCCCTCCGGAATCGAGCGAAATTTCTGAGAAATCCGTCACGACGGATGTGTCCAATCGGTTGCTACTATTGACCCTCTCGTCTAGCCTAGGTCGAGGGGTGAAGAAGACCGATGCTAGATCAAAGGCTCTTCTTACTGAAAAGGCCGATCCCGAATCCAAAGTGATAGACATTAGCAGCGAGAATAACTATCCTCGCAGTAAATTTTCTGTCTCCTCGTCGGAATATCCCACGTCGCTTGAGTCTTTTGTGCGAACCTCCAGTTCTGGCTGCAGGCACGATAACTCACCTCTTCTCCCCGCTTACGAGTTTTGCTGCATTCCTTCGTCCGCTGAGTCTCTCGAAGAACATCATCACACCAGGACGCGTAGTGCTCCCATCTTTGGCCATGCTATTAGCGCCGACCGCTTTGGATTCCTGGTCCGCCCTGGCGAGCATAGGAGAAGCCGATCGATATCTGGCTTGACGTACGCAATCAATCCCAGGGAGTACAGACATTCGGATTCGGGGTCTTCAGCAGTGAGCAACGAATGGAAAGAGAGTCCTCCGGACTTTCCAGGGGGGCTATCTTCTGCTATGTAATCATTGTACACCAAAGCATTACAGATGGGTACTATATTTCAGGTTGTATCAACTCGACATGAACATGGTTTTTTTTCTTGTGCTAAAAGCTAGCTCGTTGAGCGGATATTTATCCCCTGTCGAATTGGTCTATCTATAACGCTAAAGAACCCCAAACCACCGAACGGGGGTAGATCCATCAGTTGGAGTACCATGTGGTTTTCAAAACTCTGGGAAAAAAATACTCATGAATAATGCTAAAAGAGCCAATCGAACTGAGTTGAAAACATCATCGTGCGGAGAAAAAGTGCCCGAAGCTCACGGGTTAGAACACGGATCACTGTCCATATTTGCCCAATATTCGTCTGGTGGTCAAAATTCCTTTACGTCTATTCCCTGATCGCACTCACTGAGAATTCTAATAAAGACCCACTGTGAGATATGATTAGCTGGCTATCACAATTTGCCTGCAGCTCATTATGCCAGAATGCCACGTCTCCCCACCGACCACGACCTCTTCAGCACTGGCAGCACAGATAGCGTCCACGGACAAGGTTCGAGATGTACGTATCAGTCCAGACGGATCCATGATCCTTTACCAAGTCCAGCCCTTCTACAAAATCTACCGCGCAACTTCCGAGCTCTGGCTTGCGCACGTCGACATCGCAGACAGCGGACGACGGATAACGAACGGTTCGTTTAATGATAGAGCCGGCGTTTTTCACCCGGAAGGGCAGAAGTTTTTGTTCCTGTCCGATAGGCATAACCCCGGCGGTGCAGCGTCTCACATCTATGTTTCACCCATTGACACTACTGGGGAATACCGTCATGACGCCGAGCCTGTTCCTCTTTTTCGTTCAGCCTACTTCGGTCCGAAGGGTATACAGAATTTTGAGATATCGCCTGATGGGCAGTCCGTTGCTTTCACAAGCACCGACTACGAAGAACCACATCCAACAGAGGCCAAGAAGGTCGAGGAGATCAAGAGCGACGCGCGAGTTTTTGGCGGTAGCGCCGGTCCAAAGAAGGAAAGGTTCACCAGGCTTAGGGTGTTCAATTCCCAAAGTGGTGAAACAACAACGCTCGAAGGGGTACGCCAGGACCGGCACATCGAAAGCTACATATGGAGCCCAGACAGCACACGGATATTATACAGATTGCGACAAGGTCGAGGCCCCGAATTTGCAGAGCAGGAGATTGTGGTGGAAAGTATATCCATCCAAGATGATATTCAGACGCCTCGGTATCTTGGGACGTACCCACGATCTCCGTCAGGTCCCAATCTATGGGTTCCTAGTAGCATCATATGCTTACAGAATTATGAGCCGAGAAATATCTTGGATGCTCGAGCTCTTTTTCTTCATAGTCCCGATGAGTCATTTTCGTATACCGACAATGGTGTCGCAGGGCGCAAGAGGATGTACGGCCTCACAGACGACGCAGTGCGTATGGTGGACGTAGGAGGTGGGGGAGTGGTTGCAGTTGAAGTCGCTTCGGACGTCGACACGCATATCGACGTCGTAGATTTCACTCAATGTTCCGAAACCCGTATTACTACCGTTTTCCGCACACAGGACGAAGCAATCTGGTTCGGCGCATGGGACGTGAAAAGAGTCGTGGACGATGACACTAACGAGGTCACCTACATCGTCGCAGTCGTGCTCAGTTCCAGCATCCGCCACAAGCCGCCTAGCGTCTATGCTATTAGGATCACACCTGACAGACCTCATAATGGTCAAGGTCGAGGTACAAAACTCTCTGCAGCCCCGACAAGAAGGCTACGGGTATCGTCGCCGCGGCACTTACGGTGGTTGAGCGATCTTCCGTTCTTCGAGACCGAGGTTATCCGGTGGCAGTCGTCGTCGTCATCAGGTGATAGCATTAGTCTCAGCGGGATCGTTAGGTATCCGCCTGGGTACGATAGGTCGCAGGGGCCTAGGCCGACTATCCTTTTTATCCATGGAGGACCCTATAGGTATATGCGATTTTTATTTGCCTTTTCTGATGAAAAATCTGATGATAATCCGTAGACGCGATATTCCTGGTAAGATTTTTGGGATTGAAGCATCACGAACAGGCGTTTGACTCTGGGTTTTCTCACCCAGACTACATGCCATACTTCTGCAACTGGCGCGAATATTTTGCATTATCAGGGTATATCGTCATTTCTCCCAACTATCGCGGCAGTATGTTTGAATCAACAAGCAACCTTGTAAAATACAGCCATTCACCCCATTTATTCAGGCCAAGGACGCGGACACGCCTTTGCTCACGCCGCAAGCAAAGGTATAGGCATCCATGACTGGCCAGATTGCGAAAGCATGGTGTGCGAAGTCATCCGGCGGGGACTCGCAGATCCCGATCGTCTAGGAATAGCAGGCTGGAGCCATGGTTCGTATCATCATTCCCATGAGGCCATCGCAGGATCTTCATTTAAATTATCTTCTCCTTCGATTTCCAGGAGGCTCACTTACGGCATGGGGCGTGACGAAAACCAAAAACCTCTTCAAGGCCGCAATCGTAGGTGCCGGCGTGTCAAATTGGGAAGGTATGGTTATGGATTCTGGGTCACCTGAACTCGAGGTTAGTAACCCCGGTTCCACTTCTTTTCTACCCCTTGAAGCTTCTTCGATGAGAGAATCTCACCAAGTAAGATTTTTTTTCAAAACACACAGGCAGAAATCGGACAGAGCGTGCCGTGGGATTGTGACTACTGTGAATCTGAGACTGGTGGTGATAGTGGTAAGCTTGTATCCATGAGAAAAATCAGCCCGATACACTCTGTGAATGGTGTGACGACGGCTGTTTTGATCTTGCACGGGGAGAAAGACGAGAGGGTGCCCGTTAGTCAAGGGGTAGGCTTTTGGCGAGGTTTAAAGAGGCGGGCGGCGAAGAGGGGCAAGGAGGCGGCACAGTTGGTGCTCTACCCGAGAGAACCCCATGGGTGAGTAAGATCTTAGTTGCCCTGAAACGGGGGTTGAACGGGGATGCTGGTTACTGACAAACCTCCAGATTCACAGAACGTAAACATGCGGAAGATGTCTTGGAGAGGGTCCTTTCGTACCTCCAAACTTGGATTTGAGGTAATAGTTCCAACAGGTTAAAATTTCCTAATGCGAGTTGGAGGAGGATACAGATGAGATGAGCATTATAACGACCAGTCGTGGTGAGTAAAGAAGAGATACATAGCGATTTGCATGCAGTATAGCAATCAATAACAATGCGAATTAATCGAGGGGACCAGAACTCCATCCATATTTCATCATCTCAGAGACTCGTCTAATCTGGCGAGGTCATCCTTGGCAGCAAGTAACACTTCCTACCAAATAAGATAAAAACAATTAACAATGAGCCCCGAGTGTCAAAGTCATACATACCGTAACCAGGGACTGCCTAGCCTCGTCCTTGATCTCCTTCCACCTCCTCTCATATGTCCTCAGCAACTCGTCGTACTCATCCCTCTGCCTCCTGTCCCCTCTCAACGCTGTTCTAATCACAGCTCTCAACACACAAATACCGGCAACCCATTCGACCTCGTCAGACTCCCAAACTGCATCTCTTGCCATCATTTCTGAAAATGCACGCCCCATAGCGTACGCGTACCCGCTATTATCGGCGTCCCCTACGTGACCCATACCTAGCATGCCGAGTTCTAGGGCTGCACCGTGTATGGCGGCCCACTGGATGTGGTCTTTGCGCCGCTGACGGTCTTTCGCTATGCGCTGCATTTCATCAGAGATGGAAGAGTGGGAGTGAGAGTGGGTGGCCGAGGATGCGGAGGGTGTTGTTGTGGTTGTTGAAGTAGGGGATGAGGAAGGGTCGACGACGCCGGCTGTGTTTGATATTGATATTGATGATGATGATGAGATCAAGTCTGTATGTGAGGGGGAAGAGGAGGAGGAAGAAGAAGAGCTTGGTGTCCATGTTGAGTTTTTGCGAATTTGCATTTGGAGGGCGCGTGGGCCGGCGAGTGGGCCGGATATGCCGGCGTGGACGATAGTAGGAGGAAAGTAAGAGGAAGCATCGAGGTAGCGTCGAAGAAATGTGTGGGGATCCGTGTTGTGGTTGGTATTGTTATAATGGCCGTGGTTATGGTTATGGTTATGG
>CEMU01567654.1:1691-19772 GCA_900068965.1 Calocybe gambosa
CGGAGAGGACGGAAGTTTGAGAGAATGGTGATGATTCGGAAGTAGTAGGTAAACTCAGAAGTAAAAACTTCCTTTAACGATTATGGATCATTGGGGCATCGTTTCTAGATTTCTTGTTGCGCGTGCGAGACTTATATATTATGTCAAGCTATGTCAGATAGCGATGCGTGGGCCTAGAGGATATGTTTACAGTACAAAACTGACGGGGTCAAGGAAAATTAGAATCCCTTCTCAGTTTGGTGGATCTAGAACGTATTCAGGATTTTCGCGTCAAGAAGCAGGGGGAAAACGTACAGCTTGCGCAAGCTGCGTCCACTCTTTGAGAGAGCGGGCGTATTCGTCCCTGCCCTCATCCACGGGATGGTCGGGGTGCCAGAGCACAAAGGACGGGAATGTCGACGATATAGACAAATGCCGGAGATTCTCTTCTTCATCCAAAGGCAAATAATCGTTTTCAGATTGCACGTCATCATCGGAAATTTCAATAACAGCCGCCTCCTTTTTACTTGAGGCAAATTTCGAAAACCTTCTGCTTTTTGTCCCCTTCATTTCTTTGCTGTCTCCCTTCGCCATTGCTGTAGCTCCCCCCTTCGCTTCTCGTGAGTTTCCCTCAGCATCCCGCAACACAACACCAATATATCCATCAGGAAGTGTTACATTCAATCCTTGTATCGTGCGTCCCCTGAATGATGATACAAAACGCGTCGCTCCGCCTTTCACGCGCTCGAGCAACGTTGGTCGTGATGTCGGGTCGAGAGACGCGTTATCGTCGGCGTTATTTTCGCCATCTGCTGAGCCTAAATCCATAGTATGCTCCTGAGAAGCTGAGTCCCCCGTTTCCGGGGCATCATTGCTCTCGCCTTCGGGACCACCAACATTCTCTTTTGCCGCGGTGATATGCATGTATGTCGAAATTGGAGCCGGTCCTGAATGATTTATATGAAACGGCATAAGACAAGGCAAACATGTCTTGACGCTGTCAGGATCCGAGATGGATTCTAGCACGATAGTGGGGGGTGGTGGCATGCTTCAGGAGAACAGACAACCTCGATCGTGATTCGATTGGCCTAAACGGTATTGACTTGTGATTCAAATACACACATACAAACTTCGCGTTCCTGCCGAGCTTTGACGCGGTTCTTCCTGACGGAAATTTCTTAAACAGCGATTGTGCTGTTCCTTCGATTTTGACAGCGACCTGCCGACCAACATGGATCAGGACCTCATAAGGCTCGTGAATAAGCTGCAAGACACATTCAGCAATCTGGGTCTGTAAAAAAAAGTAGTTCGCGCTGTGACAAGAGAGCTCATTGTCAATTCTCAGGTGGAGAGCTGGATATGCCTCAGCTGGTTGTTGTACGTTTGCATAATCTTCTGTACTTTGAGGTTCTTTTGAAGTTTTGAATCGCGGTGTAGGTTGGTAGTCAGTCGGCCGGAAAGTCGAGTGTCCTGGAAACGTGTGTTTATCCCTGGTTACTTGCAAACGACAGACCTCATAGCTGGCCTCACATAGTATCGTCGGAAAAGACTTTTTGCCTAGAGGGCAAGGAATTGTCACACGGCGACCGCTTGTGCTCCAGCTAATCCATACACCCATTCCGGACGAACCATCACCGAATGCACAACCCTTCACGGAATGGGGTCAATTTCTTCATCTCGACCGGCGGTTCACGGATTTCAACGAGATTAGAAAAGAGATTGAACAAGAAACTTTTAGGGTTGCTGGACAGAACAAAGGTATCAGCAAGCTACCGATTTCACTCAGGATATACAGCCCGAATGTTTTGGACTTGACATTAGTGGACCTACCCGGCTTGACTAAAGTATGTTCATCCTATACTTTACCTTCTATTCTGACTGTTTGTACTACCAGATACCTGTTGGCGATCAACCAAGTGACATAGAGCGACAAATTCGCAATTTAATCCTCGACTACATCTCAAATCCTAATAGGTTCGGCTTTTCAAAGTTGTAGCCAACAATACAAGCTTTTTAATACAATCTGTAGCGTTATTCTCTCTGTATCACCCGCCAACGTAGACCTTGCCAATTCGGAATCACTCAAGTTGGCGCGTCAGGTCGATCCCCAAGGTCGACGTACTATCGGCGTACTGACGAAACTTGACCTCATGGATGCTGGAACCAACGCATTGGATATCTTAACAGGCCGCGTCTATCCACTAAAACTCGGATTCATCGGAGTCGTAAACCGAAGTCAGCAAGACATTAACTCTCAGAAAAGTATGCAGGATGCTCTAGAAAGCGAAACGCAGTTCTTCAAAAACCACCCCGCTTACCGTAATATTGCGCACAAAAACGGCACAAAATATCTTGCAAAGACCCTAAATCAGGTGCGTACTATATATCCCTAGATTAGTTGGATATCTAAATGAGGGTTCTTCAAGGTCTTGATGAATCATATTCGCGACAAACTCCCGGATATGAAAGCCAGACTTAATACTTTGATGGGTCAGGCACAGCAAGAATTAAATTCCTTTGGAGACGCCGCTGCTTTTGGAGATAAAAACCAGGTATGCTACGATCACGCTGTAGATGCATGATCTCACGTTGCAAGTAGCAAGGAACTCTAATACTCCGTCTCATGACTCAATTTGCGCGCGATTTTGTATCATCAATCGAAGGCACAAAGGTTGACATTTCCACAAAGGAGCTCTCTGGAGGAGCGCGGATATATTACATCTTCAATGATGTTTTTGGTCAAGCTCTCAACTCCATTGATGCTACGCATAACCTTGATAATCAAGATATCCGAACAGCCATACGCAATTCGACAGGCCCAAGACCTAGCCTCTTCGTGCCGGAGATTGCCTTTGACCTCCTAGTGAAACCTCAAATAAAACTTCTAGAGCCGCCAAGTCTAAGATGTGTAGAGCTTGTTTACGAGGAACTGGTGAAGATTTGCCATAACTGCACGAGCACAGTAAGCTACTTTCTTTGGCTTGATTACATATTGTTGAAAGCATAAATATGAAAGGAACTTCAAAGGTTCCCTAGATTGCATGCGCAGCTCATTGAGGTTGTGTCAGAACTGCTACGTGAACGCCTCGGACCTACCTCTGACTACGCTCAAAGCTTGATCGAGATCCAGGCGTCGTACATCAACACAAATCACCCAGCATTTATATCCGGCTCTACACTCGCTGCTCAGCAAGCGAACCCTCCACAACCGCCCCCGGCCCCAGCACGGGTGAGTCACCTATATTGGACTTTCTTTTAGGGTGGTTGACAAAATGTCATCTTATTTAGCCATCCTCAACAGAGCCTATCAATGGCATTAATCACTTTCCTAAAGACGAAGACGAAGGCTCGGAGGAGGATAGTATCTTCCCTCCGCGTGATGGTCGCTCCGTCTCTTCTACTGTGCACGATCGCTCTAGGTCTAGCATGTCAGCCAGTACGACTACTCCAGCCATGGCTATCGGTATGGGCACCACCTCAAAGCGCGCATCTTCACGCACTGGCCATCATTCCCACAAAACCCAACATCGGCCGCATTCGGCACTCGCCGGTCCAACGTCCACTGGAAGCGAATCGTCACCGCCTCAAACGACCCGGGAAACCTTCCTCAACTACTTTTTTGGCCAGAACGGTCTAGGACCAAGTATCGCACCGAGCGCTGACCGCAGCCATGGGACGAACAGTTATGGAAGTGGCGGTACAGCAATTGTTAATCCCGTAGGCAGGGACGTTTCCGGGGAAGAAACCGCGCTTTCTTCAGGACTCTTGGCAGGCAAGCGGAGCCTTGACGGAAACAATGCTGCATATGACATGAAGAGTCTCGGCAAGCACATCGAAGCGGTGGGAATGCCCTTTTATGTCAGGTCTTTGTTCCCCTATTAACACTTCTTTTTTGTGGGCCCAGGTCACATCAGAACTGGGACACTTGACATTACGAGAGGAGATGGAGACATCCCTTATTCGGTCTCTCATCGCATCATATTTTGGTATCGTGCGCCAGAGCATTCAGGATTTGATTCCCAAGGCTATCATGCATTTCCTCGTCAATCATACTGCGCAGCATGTGCAGAACCGGCTTGTCTCAGCTTTATATAAACCAGAACTATTTGCAGATATGCTGAACGAGGACGAAGCTCTTGTCGCGGAGCGTGCACGCGTAAAAGCTCTATTGGATGCGTACAAGGAGGCCTTCAAGATATTATCAGACGTCAGTCTGAAGCCTTCGTAGGATATATAGACTTGCTAGATATGTTATAGGCTATGTTCTAGGAAGCCACGTAGTACCGACTATTTTTTACTCCTATACACGCAGGTTAATAGTTTAAAGCTGTCTGGTTGACGACGAGGAGTTTTTCGTGCACGAACGCCGTTCACGTACTAAAATGCTTGGGCGCCGGTGGGGCCTTCTTCAACAATCATATGACATGACACGATGTTGCCATGCATTGCTTCGAAGCTCAACAAAGTTAAGTCTGCGTTGGGGTGGCGCACGCAAGCTTATATTCTATTACAAGTGATGCCTGTGAAAAACCGCAACGCAGAATCGCTCAAAAGGCGCTCCATTGGCTATATGAGCTCAGAGTGCACGTCGGATAGAACTTACATGAAGCGCAGCAGCGTAATAGGAGGTTGTCCCAAAACGTTATCGTGTACGTAAACAGTAATGTATGTGTCCGTGGCGCAAGTCGTGGATATATTAATTTATGTACAGTTGACGGCATCGCTATATTAGGAGGCGGACACAAGCTTAAAATATCTTCTAGGTCGCAAACCAGCAAAGCAATTGTTGATTTTTGTATAGTCAATGGCACTCGATATTCAGAGTTGCGGACATTTCTTATCAATTTTGCAAGCGCGCCCTTCGGAGAATACTGATGACAGTGACAAAGTATTGAGAGCGAAACGCACAAAAGCCTTGTCATTCTCGTGTATATATCAGTATCTAGGCGGGTCACAGAAAAGCAGCCACAGTCATAACCCCATCCACACAAGGTAACCTATAGAAGCAGAGCGGGAAGGAAACCAGTGCAGGGCCAAGCAAATCCCATGATGGGACGAGAATCAAGCAGACCAGCAGTGGGCTGAAGTGCTCATAGCTGGAAGTCTCTAACAGTCTTCCCCTCATGGGTCGGCATTTTCAGAAGCTTCAGTAGCTGTAGCCAGGGTCGCTGATTGACCCTTTACAGCAACCCATTTCTCCTTCTTTTCCCCCGCCTTCTCAACTTCCTCTTCCGAAGTGATACTCTCCTCGGTGTCAGCGTCGACGCCTGTACCCTCAGACTCTGAGTTTGAAGATGACGAGGATGAGTCAGTGGTGGATGCCTCTCCTGCTGGGGTTGTTTCAGTAGTGGACGTTTCAGCAGTGGTTTCGGCAGTACTCTTCGCCGCTTCTTTAGCCGCCGCCGCCTCTTTCTGCTTTTTAGCCTTAGCGCGTGCTTCTTTGCGTTCGAGCCTCTAAGGAATGCAGTATTAAACAGCAGAAATTTTTTTCCGGATAGATTGGGCTCACTTCCTTTGCCTCCTTTTGTTCTTTCTTCAACAAGGGTCAGGCGACAATGTCACAGAGATTAATGTAAAATTACCTCTTTAGTTTCCTTTTCTTCTTTCTATGAATATGCGTCGGTAGGTGTTCGGCCTGAGTAATAGATACTCTAAACTACTCACTTCTTTCTTCTCCTTCTCTTCTGCTTCCTTCTTCTCCTTGGCCTCACGCTAACATAGGCTGGTGAGGCAAGCACTAACTTTGATAAGAGTGTCTCATACTTCTGCTTTCTCCTTCTTCAGCTTCTCGCGTGTCTCGCGTTCCTGAATGATCCATTCCCCAACCTCATCCACACATTCACGAGGCCTGGTTTTGTTCTTGAGTAGATAACCTTGCAGAGCTGCGACCTAACCACATGGGCACGTGACATCAATGGAAAGCCTGCCCGTGAATCACTGCCTTTGCTCACGCTCATTTCATCCTCAGGTATCGACTCGGCAAACTGCTTGGCAAGCTCAGATATCTCCTCCTCCGTTAACAATGGAATAGCATGAGTTTGTGCCTTGCGCTTGGGTATGGGAAGGTTCTTCTGAGAAGCATCCGAAGAGTCTGAATCTGATAGGGTTGCTACAGTACAAGGCTTTTGGGGGAAGAAACACTTGAAGATGCCCTCTGCCTGCCATTTCGTTGCGTGTGTGAAGTTCACCCATACATCCATGCGACCGGGCCTGGAAAGTGCAGGGTCAAGACGTTCAATATGGTTGGTCGTGGCAAATAGAAGGCTATGCACGTCGATGTCATTCAGTGAGTCATCACAATAACAAATCAACCGTGAGACCTACCGGCCCTCGGCGGCAGCAACTCCATCAAGACTATTCAGCAAGCCACTCAGACTTAAGGTGGATCCATCGTTGTTTTCGGTGGTGCTACTCGCTGTTGACGAAGTAGAAGTGGTCGGCGCTCCTGTTGAGGTGGAGTCACGGCTGACAGAGCGCGTAAATGCTGCATCCAAGTCTTCTAGAAGAAGAATACATCTAAGTAAAGATTTTCTATCAGAATCCAATGACGTTTGGCGGTATTTACGGAACAATTACCTAGAGGGTACATGTCCCATTAATGTAGTGAGCGTGTTGTCGCTCATTCTGATTAAGACTATGAGCGTTAGGAAATGTTGGGCAAGGCAGGTCTTACCCCTTTGAGGACAAAGACACGACATAGATGTCAAGTCCCAGCTCCCCTGCTAATGAATGAATGAGGGACGTTTTACCACTGTTGGTCTTCTTTAGTTACGCTGCCAAACGTGTAATGAAGGTTGTTTACACACCTCCCAGGTACACCATGAAGTAAGTATCCTCGTCGGAAGGGAATACCTATTATAAACGACTGTCAGGAGCTTTGAGGATTTGCAAATTCATGTGACCAACCGCGTTCGGCATACCTGATATACCATATTAATACTGATTCAAATAATTCAATATATAATGCGCACCATTCCTCCGAGCAGAGAAAATCCTTGCAATCAGCTAGAAGCATGTCTTTTACGCCAGGTTGGAGGACAATAGAACTCATAGGTCGCTTTTGTCTAGCGCCATTCCAGCGCCAGCAGCCATAAGTGCTGTGAAGCGGAATTAATAAAACAACCCCATTAGTTATACTATGTGGACTTACGTATCGGCAAGGAATATGTGCACACGATGCTCGGCATCTTTCTCATAATCTCGCTTAGCTTCCAGAACGAGCTTTTTGAGAATGTCATTGTTGCGGGCGACGACACTGTGATAAAAGTAGTCGCACGTTAAGTGTGTACTACTATTGCTGAGGACTGCGGGCGTACCTAATCTTGAGCGATGAACCATGACCATAATCGGGGTATCGTTTAGTGCGCGTAATCTGCCGGGATTTACTATCAGTAAGCGTTCCGGACTACTTAGCATGAAACCGATCACTCTTAGCCAATGCCCACGATAGTAGATGGTATGGGTGGTGTCTAAGGGGTTTCCATAAATGCGAACTCCGTGTATGACAAATGAGCACACACCTAGACTAGGCATGAAGGCGACCTTGCGCTTTCGTCTCCCATGAACCAGCCCATCATCTTCCTGCTCTTCATCTTCTAAATCTCCCGCAGTGCTTTGATTTAGACCATTCCGTCCCGCTGAGCGCGTCGTAATCTCAAACTCTCTGCTACGTCCCCATGCTGGTTGCTATATACCGTTTGTTGAGCACTTCACAGCATTACAAATTTAGCGCCCTGGTTACCTTTGATAGCCAATGCATCAACCTGGAGTAGCTGGGTGAATAACAGATAAGGACAGCTTGAATGTCACTAACCAATCATAGGGATAGTCCTCTTGACTGAAATGCGCAGTCAAGAAGAAAGCTTTGAAAGTTAGGAAGGGATACACAGAATGAAAAAGATACTCACAATCTACAAAACCATTCCAAGCTGAAACAGAAGCTCGACGGGCCGTTTCTACAGTTCCCCCAATAACGACCAGTTTCTAAGTGGGTGTAAGTTATTTGCGCGTAATATACATGGTATATTAAGCATACGAGGGTGTCCTGGAGAGCTCCAGTATTCATACCTAAAGGAGACAATATACTCTTGAGCGCATCCATGGCGAAAAGTCCGTGAAGGAAGAGAAAAAGAAAGAAGGGAAGGTAGAAGGGTGATGGTATAATACGCGTAGGCCTTATATGGTTTTGATTGTGCCTCGTGTCAAAAAGTCACTACTAGGGTAGCGCTAGCTGGAACTCCATTCCGCGGCAAACCAGTCCATCCTAGGTTCGGTTTAAGTAAATTTGATGATTGGAATCAGCCTGACTCTGCCGTCCAGAGAGACATATTCAAAACTAGTCATCATGGTCAACGATTGGCGCCCATCCGGCTGCGAAAGCTGGGAATATTTTTTTATTTGTCTGGGACGTGATTAGCCCTGCAGAACTACAACGTTCCAATTATGCACTCCCAACCCATTTGAACATCGCCGACGGCCTTACGTTTTACCCTCTTGCATGTGCTGAGCCCTGACCAATAGTGTAGGGAAATGGGGACCCTGATCCGCTGATATGAGACATGATAACCATTGCTGCCAGTAGAAGCAAACCGCAATGGCTCTGCTACGTAGCAGTCGAGATCTATCAATTCTATGAGCATAAAGCTTCAACGGAAATTGGACCAACATGATGAACAATGTTGACGAGTGTTGACGCCGGTGCGATCGCAATGAGCCATTGTTTATGCCAAAAATCAAACTACATAAGGCTTGTCTTAAACTCCGACACTTCATTGACCCCTAGCGGTGTCCTTCCACATCCGCCCCATGGACTACTTGCTGGCTCTTATCTGCTCACTGTGATACCTTTCTTGGAGTTGGGGTATGTTAGGTGCCTATGCTATGAAGGGACTTCGGGCAGGCGGGGTTTCCAATAAGTATGGACTACTACATACGGCGATGTAAGCTGTCCATCGAAACTTGCTTGTGTTGATTGATCGTTTAGTGAACCCTATAAGCTGCATGTCTACTTACGTGTTAAAGTCATTAACGTGCAGTAACATTAACAGCATCTTATACAGTCATTCTCGGATTATCGTCAGTCGTTCGCTACTGTCTGTTCTCGTCGTTGCTACTCGGATGAGCAACTTGAACGACGCTGTTACGGATATGATCCTGATCTGATATTCTTTAAAAGGATAGGAGTCGACACGTTGTTCGAACGCGTGCAGCCCTTCCGGTGAGTTCGGTACCCGAATCAGTGTACGGATGATATGGTTTGGGTACCACTTCTCAGACTCTTTCTTCGAAGGCTGACTTATTGCGACACATGGCTGCGCCACAGTTAGCATTCCCGTTCCTTGAGGATCTAATGTCGAAGATCTATCAGAACGAAGGACATGATAGACGCCCAGCTCCCTCATACATGAAAGGACCTGCAGTTGCTTTGTCCGCACAATCATTCACAATCACGACTGTCAACTCGTGGGTACTTATATGAGTCAGTGTTGGACTACAACAATCAGATATTCACCACGAGGTATGACATGTGTCAGCATTACCCCACGGCAGTATCGTCGAGATTCGATTACCCCTTTTCTCCAAGCAACAGAGGTCCAGAACTGGCCCTCATCCCGTTCGTCAAAGCCAACGTGTAAACGGAACCGCCGGAAACCCATGTGTATTCATTGGCTCAAAGCGTTTTGTCAATTTTGAACAAGCGTGTCAGGCTGGTTCAGATTTCGCCCAGCTTTGTCTAGCGCGTGGGCCGCTGTCTAGATGTACATATGTATAAGCATTGATGCTGCCTGTACCGTTTTGACGGCAGCGCTTTGACAAGTGGGCCCAGGGCTAAGAATAAAGTTCGGATGTCATCACTCTTGTTGCCAGTATTCTGATGTACGGAGTGGGTATTAGTTTTCTGCTTCTTGTAACCAATCGAGCATTTACCATTCAAATTTGCAGTTGTTGAAATATATATTTCCTCTTACCAGCTATGAAGATGGTCCGAGACTGCTCCGACAGATGCTTTACCGTGACGGCGCGCCGCTGTCATCGTCTAGACAGTACCAACCTCACACAACTATATTGCCGATGTGGGGTGAGTAGATTACGAAAGATCACAACAAGGTTAATGAGAGTGCGACATTTGATGACGGTGTACCTTGTGCCTCCGTCTTGTGAGCTAAAGGTGAAAGGTAGAGCCCAAGCCCAATCTTTAGGTAGGAACTAACTACCCAATTTCATTCAGTACTACAGGATTTACACTGTATGTCTGGACAAACATAAATCCACACCAAAGGTTCAGGGGACAATTTGAGGCACAAGTCCCACTAAATTAAAAGCGCGGACCGGATTCTAAACAATTTAGCGCTGTTGCGATTGAGCAATCTGATGTCGCCTTATGCCCGAACCCGGAACGAAGGAAAAGAGTTATCTATGCCTTGATAAACCCAGAACAAGAAGTCAGTGGCCTTGACTCAACTGAGGCGCCAACGCTCGGAACATGGAACCAGAGAAGGGGACTTTCGTGATGATCAATTAAACAGTGAACAATGAACAGTTCTTCCTGCTGTGAACGGCGGATATAGCACTGCGGTCAGCCATCCAAATATCTCGACAGTCCCATGTGAACATCATCTATCTGCCGGCTCCATGATGAAGATCCCGCATTTTGATAAATTCGCGTGAGAAGAGGTATGGGCATATGATGAAATGTTGAACTTGTAGATGTACAGCCAAGTTGTGTCACGGGAAAGCGCTTAGTGAGCTAGATAGCTCGTTTGGTGGGCGTTAATCGGCCAACCGGTTTGAAAAAAGGAAAGCGAACACAGCCTCGTATTAGCGCCCGATGGCGCCTAATGTACGAAGGAGGGTAGTACACCTAATAATGGAATCCAGATCCGTGTGTGTCGTGCCGCCTAGGAAGCTCAGTAAGGACGGAAACGGATAGAGTGATTGACTGGGCTTCTGCAGATGCGATTATTCCTGGAGGAGCGCGATGGAAGCAGTCTAGCTGCATCTTTCATTTGACAACTGAGCCTTTCGTCGGATTCCCAGTCGTATCAAAGATTCATGGAGTGTAGCAATGAGAATCTATTGACATTGTTAGATCCGACTTGGAAGTAAACAATTATCGTACCTGATAATTACATGTGCGTCATGCGCTAATCTCGGCGTAGTAGTGAGCCCAATTCCATCTCATCCACCGCCTCATCATCTGGACCAATGGAAGGAACGCCCATGCCATCGGCCATTTCTCTCTTGACACATAGTTGCTCAGCTACGACAACGGTAAAAATTGAACCCCCAATCATTATAAGCCAAAAAAAAAGAGAAGTCGGTATTGACGCGGAGTAATAGCTGGTTAACACGAAATGATTGAACACCAACGTGAGTGCAAAATCAAGAATGAGTCGTGGTCGCCGAACAAGGGTATAGAGGTAATAGATACTATCGGCATGAGGTTGTTTATCGTCGGTAACAACAATAAATACGGATGAACTTACTCCATTGAACAAGCAATAAGCCAGCAGAATGCTATGATCCAGCCTCGCCGTGGGTCTACTCGACCGTCCCAGCCGTTTTCGCGCCAGCCATAGCCAATCTTTTTTCCTCCGCTCCAAGCCCATGAATAACTTCCCCACCGACCTTCCCCACTTATCCCACGTACTGTTGGACGGCCCGCCATTTCGCGCCAGTCCATGACCATGCCTGATGTTGTAGTGAACAGACGTGACTGAACAGATAAACTCGAATTCTTACCAACACTGGCGGCTCCTCCCTCATAATTGAGCGATGTGTACTCTGCAAAGAAACTCAAAAGCGGAGGGATTAAAATGGAGAGTGTTAAATAGTGCAAGGTCTGAATGGATACGATCTTGTGCAGCTCGTGTCAGCAGTCTCTCTGGAAGATAGTAAGGGCAACAGACCTGAGAAATAAGAAGAATGGGGTCCCAATGGGTATTCATATGTCGTTTCGGTACCATGATATAGATCAGACTGAGAGAGCTTCCATACACTTGCTGTGCTCGTGGTAGTGGTTGGGTATAAGAACCATTCAAGGGTTAGGGTTACAATGCCGCCAGGGTTGCTGATATTATAAATAATTTCAGAGGCTGTTCGGGTGCAACCAGGTCGAATTGAAGCACAACCACCATGCCCAGTTCGCCCTATCAGAGGCTTGCAGTGGACGATGATGCTGGCTCTGTAGCAAAAGCGTCGAATTCAAACGACAGCGAACTAACCCTCACTGTCACGAGACCCGAAACATACTACGGCGAAGGTCCATTTTCTCCACCAAGTTCAGACGATGAGAACGACGACGAGACTGGCTCCTTTTTGGACAAATCGAACATCAACGGTCCAAATAGTCCAGGATTAGCGGAACTCGGTGAACGACATCCGTCTGGCTCTGGCGATGTACACGATTTAGATGACATGGACTTGAAGAAGGTGAGGAACCTACTCCGACTCCTTTCATATCAATCATGTCTCCTGAGTGCTTGAAACGCTGCAGAAGCCGACCTCGACTCGTCTGTTCGCAATCCTTCTGTCTGCGGTCATTCTCCTGTCGGTTGTTATTGGCCTAGTAGCAGCGAGAAATTATCAATTTACAGCCCAATTCCGGGTGGGCAAAAGAAAGCTCACCATGGACTCCGTGTTCGATGGGACCTTCAGCATAGACCGGAGAAGTGTTAATTGGATTCCTGCAGGTGAACATAAATGTTTCTATCAGAGAAACCGCCATCTGAATAGAAATAGCTGGGGATGGCGTTTTCTCACTTTTGGATGAAGGAAGTATCAAGTTGGTGGATCTCAAAACTAACACCACAAGGATATTAGTAAATACACAAGATGTTAAAGACGTGAGTTTGTACTGCGTCAGTATGACACATTCAATTTCAACGTTGCGCTAATAGGAGATGGGCTGGCCTATCAATTGGTTCAAATGGGATATATCTGCAGACATGAAATACATCCTTTTTAAGGCGGACTATCGGAAGGTAAGTCGTATAGTTGTCCCAAACCTTTCATATCTATAAATTTTCTCAAGCAATGGCGCTGGTCAACTTTTGGGAACTATTACATTCACAACATAGAGGAAAAAGAGACGCAGCCCCTGATACCCCCTTCTCGCCCAGCCCGTACCGCCTACGCCGCCTGGTCGCCTGTTGGACATTCAATTGCATTCGTTACTTACAACGATCTTTATATCCTTCCCACCCCATCGTACGCGACCACTAATCTGTTCACAAACTCATGAAGATTAATAACCCACCTTTAGTGCCTCTCCTATCCGCGTCACATCGTCAGGGAATGCGTCCCTCTTTCACGGTGTCCCTGATTGGGTGTATGAGGAAGAAATATTCTCCGCCGATTTTTCCCTCTGGTGGTCGCCTGACGCCAAAAAAATCTCATATCTTGTGTTTGACGAGACGGCCGTTGAGGAATACAAATTTCCCATCTATAATCCGACGATGAACAGCGAGGCCGTCTTCCCATATACCAGCGATATAGTTATGAAATACCCCAAACCTGGATACAACAATCCTATTGTCTCTGCATTCGTGTTTGACTTGGCGCAGCATCTCGATGATGCTGGTTCCCAAACCCTATTCCCTGCGGCTGAAAACACACATGAACTTGAATGGCCCCAAAGATTCGACCAGAACGACAGCATCATTATGGAAGTTAAATGGGTGGGAAACGCGTCTCTCATTGTGAAAGAAGTCAACCGCAACGCAGACAATGGGAACGTGGTACTTTTTGACCTAGACGATGAAAATGAACGTGCTCGACCGCGTGGAGACGTAGTTCGGAAACTGGGGAAGAAAGGCGAACAGGGGGATAAAGGATGGATCGATAGTGTGAGTATACTCGTGGTGCGCCCGTTTGGGTGGCCGATTTTCTCACTTGGTATTTTCAGGAGCAAAACATCCGTGTGCTGCCAGCCAATCTTACTGCTGGTAGTCTACAAGCCTATCTCGACATCGTACCCACCCCGGAAGGATATAATCATATCGCACTATTTAGCCCTGCCGATTCATCCACCCCTCAATTCCTGACGAGTGGGAAGTGGGAAGTTACGAACGGTATTCAGGGAATCGATATCAAGAAAGGAGTGGTGTACGTCAACGGCTTTGTTCTGTGTTTATTCGTTCCTTAATCAAGTTTTGCAGTTACTTCGAAGCAGCCAATCCCTCCTCCATCGAACGACATATCTTCTCGGTACCTCTACCAAAGGAATCGCCTTTCAAAGCTGTAGAGCCAACTCCTTTAACAGATGTGAAGAAGCAGGCGTACCACTCGACAAGTTTTTCCCCCGGTGCAGGCTTCTATACACTTAGTTATCAAGGACCTGCTGTTCCGTGGCAAAAAGTCCTACAAACGGACAATTCTAGTAAGGCCATCTCTGAACTGGAAAAACCTATACTGATTGAGCCAATCGTAGCTTTTGAATATGTCCTAACCACGAATGAGAGGCTGAAAAACGCTACGATGGAATACGAGGCACCTACAATCACCCGTTCCACAATCATGAGCGATGGTTACGGTATGTTTATCTTACACTTAGCAGCCGAACGCAACATTTTTATCAGTGGCTGAAACATTACATGATTGTGCAGAGCTGAATGTCCTGGAGATCCGGCCACCACGCATGGACGATTCTGGGCGCGTCAAGTACCCTGTCTTATTCCGTGTGTACGTTAAGCTATTTTCCGGGCCTTAGCGGCCCAAAGCTGATGTATGCCTTGTTTATCCCCGCATTAGCTACGGAGGACCTGCCAGCCAATTGGTTGATCTCCAGTTCGCCCGCAATTGGCACGACTATCTCGCGTGCGGGCTATCGTATATCGTTGTTGTAGTTGATGGGCGAGGTACTGGATTCAAGGGCCGGCATCTGAGAAACCCTGTGAAAGATAACCTAGGGTTCTTTGAGACAATTGACCAGGTTAATGCCGCAAAGTGAGTTGCCGATGTTGCTTGTGATTGGCTCATCTGGATTTTAACGACGCGTACCTGCTAAGGGTCTGGGCCGCGAAAGCGTACGTAGACCGCAAGCGAATCGGCATCTGGGGATGGGTAAGTCCGATATTCATCTGGGGAACAGTTCTTTGATAACGTTGATTGGCTTTAGTCTTACGGCGGCTTCATGTCATCCAAGGTCATTGAAGCTGATGCTGGGGTGCACTCATTGGCGATAGCAGTCGCGGTATGTTATACTATCTTGCCATTCCCCTCGATGTCAGACTTACTGCTCATCTGACCACAAGCCTGTGACAAGTTGGCGTTTGTATGGTGAGCACATGATTAGTTTATGATTCCTTTCGTTTCATTTCTGAAGGTTTTTCTAGATTCTATCTATACAGAAAGATACATGAATTTACCACAGCTCAATCCGGGGGGGTACGTGAATGCATCAATATCGAATGTCACCGGGTTCCGCCACGTCGACTATCTTTTGGCTCATGGAAGTGGGGATGACAATGTACACTTTGCGAACTCGGCGCATTTGCTTGATATGTTCACGACAGCTCAGGTCCGAAACTTTAGATTTCGGATGTTTACTGATAGGTGGGTTCGGTTGCTGTTGGATTTTCCGCCACTAATCGGTTTGACAGTGATCACTCGATTTCTACACGGGGAGCGCAGCGAGAGCTTTATGAGTATATGACGGCGTTTCTGATTGAGAAATGGGGTAAAGGAGGACGTCGGAGAGGCTACTAACTTGGGGTGTATTTAGCGGAGATGGGGGTAAATTATTGTGGTATCGTCTATAATAAAACCTAGAGTGGTCCAGACTCTTGTGATGAGAAAGATTTTGAAAAAAAAACTTGGGGCTAGACACAACAGGGTCCAGACACAGATCATTCCTCGGTGGACGCATGCCGGGGGGTCGATATATATGCTCAGCTGGACTGTGCTCATCGTATAAGCACCTGCAGATGCCTCGATGCCCTTCCCCATCTCTCTCACCTACCAGTCTCCTAGGATGTCGATGCTGCCCAAACCCAGTCCCACACTCAAGAGAGATCGCCCAAAGGGTCTGTGGAAAGCCCGCGTGGCTCCCCGAGGCCCGGCAAGAAGTCTCCAAAAAAGGAAACCCCCCGTATCAGAATCATTTCACATCGACAACAAAGACAACGACACCGACAACGACGACGACAACGACGACAACGACTTTGATAACGCTTCCACATCTTCTGCCTCTTCAAAAAGACACCGCCGATCCTTTTCGGTCGAGTCATTAAGTGACGATCAGCAGGTATATTACTGGGACTATTCCCGCAAGTGTAGTCCCTACCCTGATCGTGTCAGTAGCTGGGATAGCTCTAAAAAAATTATGGACACTTCTAGCACTGCTGGTCCCAGTTCCACTCCTCAAAACCCCTCCTGTGACTATGAAGACTGGGAGGACCTAAAAGAGCTCTTTGCAAGGGCCGCTAATCAATATGAGAGTACGTTATCGGCAATCGTTTGATTGCTTATTCGGCCCCATTTCTAAAATCTAATCTATAGACAGTGAACCTGTAGAGGCTCTTCCAATGCTTCGTGGTGTTATTCACGAATGTCACCCATTTCTATTGTATTATCAAGATCCTTCCGCAATCTTTCTTGAACCAAATTCCAAAATCTTAGAGACAGCCTCTCAAATCGAGGAATCATCTACCATTCTCTTGACTTCTCGAGCAAAAACATGGTGTGTTGCATCCTTTTTGTGATATCTATCCTACAACCACCCCTCCTAGCAAATGTATGGAATTACCGACCGCATTTCATGTTATTCTAGGAACGACACTCTTCCTATTCGGAAATCTCATCGCCCAGGCTCCATCCTTAGCCCTTGAGGGTGAACCTGATAACCCCGTTCCTTACTGGCTTGCTGCACTTGACGTTTTTGAAACAGGGGAAAACCTCCCTAGCCGGACCAGTGGCCTAGACTACGAGCTTCCAGAAGATTGGAGGATGGCTATCGTCTGGGGGCGTACCCTCGTGTGCATAGCGGATGAAATGCTGTCCCGCACACTAAAAGCCAAAGAAACTGCAGAAACTGATCCTTCAGAGCACTGCCAGTTTTCCGCTTTACTCGTAGACGAGCCAGACTGGCCGCCGGAATCTCCATTTGCCGCCATCGTAACTCGCAGACCTCCAATCACACGTCGCATGTCCTTCTCTAACGCCTCCCCCAATGATCTCCTTGTTCTCGCCATGGACCACTTCTCGCGCGGTATCTTTCATATGCCGCATCCACAACAACAACGTCCACAGACCTATCATCCGACCCCGACTGCGTCAGGTAGCGTGACCAGCGTACCTCCGATGCAAGAATCGTTCTCACGTGCCAAGGAGCTCTTCACCATAGCATCGGAGGTACTGCTCGTAGCAGAAAAGCTTCCAGTTGCAAGCGAACGGCAACAATGGGCATCGTGGGCGGATTCGGTCTTTAACCAGATGAAAATGGAAGCGGATATGGACGCGTGGCGCGCGCCTATCAACCGCTCTCGTGGACGGTGCTGGTTAACCGTTGGGAGTGCCCGCATCGACGAAATCGAGGCGGCCATGGAACAAGGAGAGATTGATCTGGACAATTCAGAGGACGCACAAGAGGCCAGAGAGGGTTTGGAGATGGCGATTTCGTTTTTTGAAAAGGCGAAAGGATCGGCGACGGTGTCGTCGCTGAGCAGCTCAGAGACACAGGAGCTGCAGTCACTGTTGGCAGAGGCTTTGCTAACACTGGGTAACCTGACCACTGACGAAAAGAAACAGGAAGCGCTTTACGCCAGGGCTCAACTTGAAGGTGGAGAGGATTATCTCATGGACGCGGACCTTGACAGCGATGGTGATGAAATCATGACTGAATCTTTTTAGACTCGTGTATTTGGGACTGGTCTCTTTTTTTTTTTTTCTTCCACTGCTTTGGATTTCACTACTCGCATTCTGCATTTCCCCTCGATTCCCCACCACACATGCACGAATTTGATATCCTCCATGTATTGCAATGTTTGTACCGCATTCTCCATGTATCGTTGCTTGTAGCAAACATCACAACATCTCAGCTACGTTTCTCATCCAATTGGTCCCAATTCTAATCCTACACCAAGTATCTCCGACGGTCCGACA